>JAOTQH010000046.1:8000555-8017435 GCA_025631255.1 Cornus kousa
GTTGGAAAGGCTACGAAATTTAACTGGTCATTACTTTATTTATTTCTTATGGGTTCTTTTGAAATTTTATGTAGAGTGCAAATGATGTAGTTAGTGATTTTATGAACTCTTAAGTGGCACCCAAAGAAGGCTAGGAGTGCAAAGAAGGCCAAATAGAATCCCTAATTTTCTGCTGTCAACTTTGTGATTTTTGTTATGTTTTGATTTTTCATTTTTGAAAACTTTCCTGATTTATGTAGTTTTCTGTTTTTTAGTAGGATTGCTAGTAGACCCTGTATAAAGGGTGGCTAGGGTATTGGAGAGGGGGTGATTTATATTAAAAGAATTGTAGCAACTGTTTTTTGCTGCTGCTTTTTTTTTTTTTCCCCTCCTTGTTCTAGCATCCTTTTCCTTCTTCATTTCTCTCTCTTGCTTTAGACAATAATTTTTTGTCCTCTCTTGGTAAGGGGGCATCAGCATAATTGCATAAACTCCACTGGTACTTTTGTCTCTTAATTTTGGTACATGAAAGATTTTGTTAATTGCTCATCTGTTAGTTGAAGTAGTTCTGTTTCGACTTTGCATTCGTCTTCTAGTTACTTATATAGACTGCCAAATTCAGTTTATTCTCTATGTTGATTTTTTATTTGTTTTAGATCAGGTGTTAATAGGAACTTGGTATTGCAGGTTACTAATTTGAGCTAAACAGCAATCAAGTGGTTCTCATCCATAGTTCCGTGCGAGTTATGATGGGCTTCTTCATAAATATGGCATTAATTAGCCGAACTTTTACTCTTTTTGTTGGTATCCTAGTACTATTGTTGTTGGATAACAGTTTCAGCTATGGTCTTGAGAGTGATATTCAGTGCTTAAAAGCTCTTAAAGCTTCCTTGGAAGATCCATTCAATTACTTAAGCACTTCATGGAATTTTGATAATGGTACTGAAGGTTTCATATGTAAATTTACTGGAATTGAATGCTGGCATCCTGATGAGAACAAGGTTATAAATATCCGGCTTCCAGACATGGGACTCAAGGGCGAGTTTCCACGTGGTCTTGTAAATTGCTCATCCATGACAGGCTTAGATCTTTCCAGCAACAAGCTTTATGGAGCTATTCCTGCCGACGTCTCTACATTAGTCAAGTATGTTACATCTCTTGATCTATCATCTAACAATTTCTCTGGAGGGATCCCATCAGGCCTTGCCAATTGTTCCTATCTGAATAGTCTTAAACTCGACAACAACCAGTTGACAGGTCAAATTCCTGCAGAGCTTAGCCTGCTTGGTCGGATGAAGACATTTAGCGTATCCCACAATCACTTGAGTGGGCCAGTTCCAAGTTTTTACAATGCTACAATTTCAGCAGATGATTATGCTAATAATGATGGACTCTGCGGCGGTCCTTTGCCCCCTTGCCAAGGTCCCAAGGCAAAAACCCACACTGGAATCATTGCCGGAGCGGCTGCTGGCGGGCTGATTGTTGCAGCATTAGGTGTTATTGGTATGTTCCTCTATATCCGTAGGGTGTCTAAAAAGAAGAAGGAAGAAGACCCTGAAGAAAATAAATGGGCGAAGAGTATAAAGGGAGCCAAAGGAATCAAGGTAGGCTGATTTAATCCATTGCTCTGACAGCCTTTTACCATTGAGTAGGATTTTTTTTTTAGTTATTCAATTATCTATTTCCCCGTAATATTTGATAATTTTATAATTTCCAAGATTCATTATTCTAGTAATATCAATTGATAAAAAAAGGTATTGTAATTTTCAGCTTTCCATGTTCGAGAAGTCTGTTTCGAAAATGAGATTAAGTGATCTCATGAAGGCTACTAACAATTTCAGCAAAGTCAACATCATTGGATCAGGAAGAACGGGAACTATGTATAAGGCAGTCCTTGAAGATGGCACTTCACTTATGGTGAAAAGGTTGCAAAATAGTCAACACTCTGAAAAAGAATTTATGTCTGAGATGGGTACTTTGGGGAACGTTAAACACCGCAATCTGGTTCCTCTTCTTGGTTTTTGCATGGCTAAGAAAGAGAGACTTTTGATTTATAAGCACATGTCAAATGGTACCCTCTATGATAAATTACATATTGTGAATGATGGTTATAAATCTATGGAGTGGGCTACGAGGCTCAAAATTGGTATAGGGGCGGCCAAAGGATTTGCATGGCTTCATCATAATTGCAATCCCCGTATCATTCATCGTAACATAAGTTCCAAATGCATCTTGCTGGATGTGGATTTTGAGCCCAAAATATCTGATTTTGGACTTGCTAGGCTCATGAACCCTGTTGATACTCATTTGAGTACGTTTGTGAACGGGGAGTTCGGGGATTTGGGTTATGTCGCTCCTGAATATGCACGAACTCTGATGGCCACCCCTAAGGGGGATGTCTTCAGCTTTGGAGTTGTGCTTCTTGAGTTGGTGACCGGTGAGAGACCTACCCATGTGGCTAAAGCCCCTGAAACCTTTAGTGGAAATTTGGTGGAATGGATTACACAACTTTCAAGCAACTCTAAGCTTCGAGATGCCATTGACAACTCTTTGGCTGGGAAGGGTTATGATAATGAGCTTTTCCAATTCCTTAAAGTTGCATGTAATTGTGTACTGCCCCCTCCCAAGGAGAGGCCTACTATGTTCGAAGTGTACCAACTTCTGAGAGCCATTGGGCAGCGATATAATTTTACTACAGATGATGAAATTTTGATGCCACCAAGTACTGCTGATGCTGACTTCATAGAGGAACTCATTGTTGCTCGAGAGGTAAAGGTGAATCTTACGCGTGAGTGAGAGGTAGTAATGAATGTCACCATAATCTGTATGTAATTATCTGCTTTTGTTGTTTAAATAAATGTTATAATTTTAGTGTCTTGGTTGTTGTTTGACTCTTCTATATTGATCAATTAGTATCTTCATTCAACTGTTTCGGGTGAATCGACAAATTATAAGCTTCTGACATGTACAACATTCTTTTTGACATTTTTCCTTACTATTTACCTGGTTGATTGTTGGATTTGAAAGTTGATGCTACCAACTTGTTTTTTTACTAATACTGTGTATGTTTATAGCTTAGTGATATGATAATGAATGTTACTATAATCTGCATGTAATTATTTGTTATTGTTTATAGTAATGATTCTATTCTATCTATAGTTTTATGCTCTGTTACTGATTTTGACTCTTCTATATCGGAAGATCAATAACTTCACTCAAATGTTTCAGGTAATTGCATAGTTATAGCTTTCTGACAATAACAGCTTTCTTTGTTACTCTTTTTTTCTTTCCATTTAGCACTTTCTTCCTCTTCTTCTTGTGGTTTTATTTTCATTTTAGCACATTTGTACTATGTTTGTTGGTCCATATTTGTTTTATTCAATTGTATTTTTAGAAAGGCTGAAACTCATACAACATATGGGATATGTGAAAGGAAAAAAATAAAATAAAATAAAGAAGAGGATAATAGTATGCCAATATGGTATGATCTAGTAATTTTTTTATTTTATTTTATTTTTTTATTATTGTTTTGAATCCAACTGGTTCTGTTGATTAACTAGAAATGCAAGTGTTGGAGTATTTATTGTTTGCAACTGCAACAACACAGTGAGTACTGTACTGCTACCATTTAATGGATTATTCTTTTTAGAAATCTAAGAATACTTGCTGACAAAAATCTCTTTAATCTTTTTTATGAAATTCTTTTATGGGCATTAATTTGTGAGGAATGAAATTCCCCTCTATACAGATGGACTCTTAATTGAAATAATACGATTTCGCCATAAAAATGTTGTCCTTCTATAGATAGAGTTGAATTTGCTAGTAATATGCATATTGCAGGGAATTAGAAACACTCAATTGGAGAGCTGAAATTAGGGCAATGAATGCGCATATGCATAATGCACTGTGACATACCATTCCTTGTAAACCATCCAACGATAAGAAAGAAGCAATGGAGGTACTTGCTGTAATGTACATGATCTCACCAAAGCAAATATGACAAATTGCAACATTGCTATATATATATTTGCCAAGAAAACATTAGTAGCATGCGATAAAATAGAGGCCAAACTATTTAGTAAAATCCAAAATAAATTTTGGACTCAATTTGTTAGCCATGAATTTGTTGTTGACACAAAGCTTTCATATCCGCTTAATCACAAGTTCATTCAATAAATTGTCAGCAAATCATTTTTGTTTTTCCTCGTAAAAATATTTTCATTTTTTAAGTAAAATATATATTTTTTTATTTTTACTTTTTGGTATTTGGTAAAGGTTGAGGTCATTCGGGCGGGACATATAAAATAACTAACCAAAAATTGATAAATAAATTATTTTTATTAGATTTAAAATTTTAATATATTTTTTCTTTGTAAATATTTTACGACAATCAAATACTAGAAAATAAGATATATATATATATATATATATATTTTCTAAAAAATATTTTACATTCAAACAAACAATGTTAAGCTTTGGTAGAAAATTCCTTTTTATTTTATTTATTATTGACGGGATATATATGATAAATAAGATAAAAATTTGCTAACCTTATATGAGAGTTGAGGTGAGGATTTCACCTCGAAGTAGATAATATAATAAATAAAATGGTGCAACGGTGAGAAAACAGAAAATAAATAATTGAGCGTATAATATTTTTTGAAAAATATTTTGTGTTTTTCGGTTTTGGTGAAAGAAAATAATTTTTCAAAATTTAGCCAAACTAACTTATCAATTAATTATCTGAAAATTATTTTCGGAGCTTATTAATTTAACCCTTTATCTCCTTCCTTAACAAAATAAAAATATATGACATAAAAAACGTCAATGTTACACAATAACTGAAAAACATAAAAAGAAAGTATCTGTAAAAAAAATGAACTTTTTAATAAAGAGATATTCATAATTTTTAAAAAGAAAGAGAGGAGCCGTTTGACCGGAGACAAAAACAACCGCCCAAAAACTATTATGGGGCGAGAAGCTCCATACCAATATTTTCTTTAACAACGACAATCATACAATTTCTTAATTTTAATTAAAAAAAAACCCAAATATGGGCACCCACCGACACCGACTCATACGACTCAGGCGCGGACCGAGCACGCCTCCTTATGATAAAGCATCAGACCTGTGTGTCTGATATGTTTGTTTCTTTAAGACAAAAAAACCTACAATTACCTTCCCGCGCCGTGATTAAAGGGAAAGTCCCACGTCTAATGTAACCACGGTTAAGTACAAACGGTGTTGGGGTTAGAGTTACGGTTGGGGTTTGCGTTTCAATTGACATCGGCGTCTAACTGAAGTCGTTGGTGTGGCGGCAATCCAAGAGGCAGAGACACAGAAACGCACAGCGTTCGCCTACTTCCGATTCTGTTCTCTCTCATCATCCCCCCTCTCTCTCCATCCATTTATTTTTGGTAAACACTCTGTCCCTTTTTTTTTTCTTTTTTTTTTTCATCTCTAGATATTGTTCTAACAGTATAGAATTCAGGTTTAGAATCTAATACATGCTTACACACACACATACAAGGGTACATGAATTTGAGGTTGAAACGATGAATTGTTTCTTGCAACTCGAAATGGTATGTATCTTTCTTTGCTCATATGATTTGTTCTAAATTAAATATTTAGATCACTGATTCGTTATGTAATTTCTTTTTGTATATATGCTCTCTCTATTTTAGGACTATTCCTTATATGTTTTAAGAAACTAATGAAATGTATCTCTCGGTCAATATCGGTCTTGAAGTTCGCTGTTTACCGTTAGATGCTGGTGGAGAAAAAAGAAGATTAAAATTTCTTTTTATTGGAGTGCTTTACAGTCAGAGTAATTATCTTATTTTATTTAATTGGTTTTCATTTTTTCATATGCATACCTAAATAGATAATAAATTACACACAGAGATGATAAATAACTGTGTGATATAATCTTAGGATATCTGCCAAACTGACCCCAAGACTTACATAGACATTTTGATTGCTAAAGCGTGCACATACGGCCTACTGGTGTTTTGCATTTTTACGGGTTTGGTTAATTAAATTTCCTTCTTCCAGGCACTGCTACTGTGTCACTAGCATTTGGCACAAAGATCATGGGAGTGGAATTTGCAACTGAAATGGCAGGACTTGCTGGAATTGACGATGTTAATTTCAGTGATTCGGAGTTGGTTTATCATGTCCGAGATGCCCTTAGATTAGTACCACTGGTAAGCATTCTCAGATTTTCTCAAAGATTGTTTCTCTGCATGGTTTTGCTTTAATGTTTGCTTAGCTCTTGTGTAATAACAAACTATAATTGTAAGATCAGTACATTGGGAGATAGTAAAAACATCCGCTGTATGTGTGTTTTTGTGTTTTTTTTTAGTCGTAAGTCTTGGTTTAATTCTAACAATATTCTTGTCTGGCGGATTTGAACCCGACAGCAGATTATTAGATGATATATATTACATGCACCTTCAGCAATGCGAGTAACTTAAGTGATCCCACATCCATGTTCTAGTGACCTATGGATATGTGATAATATAACCATATAATAAGAGTGTGCATGCATGTTGGGGCACGAGTTTGTTGGCTTGAGTTGAATAGAATGTAATAAGACTATTGATTCAAAGGTTGGGTTGCAAGTTCAATCGCAATCATATTCTTACCATTCAAAGTGATGGGTAAATTTTCTTTGGACCATATCCAAATTTAGATTTATTTTTAAATACATCTAAACTTTGCGAACCTTGGCGCAATGGTAAAGTTGCTCCATCGTGACCTTGATGTTACAGGTTTGTAACAAGGAAACCTCCTCTCCGCATGCGGTGGGAAGGTTGCATACATTTGACCCTCCCCACACCTTGCAATGGCGGGAGCAGGTTTGCCCTTTTTTTTATAGTGAAATTGTCATAGCCCAAATCTTTTGATATTTGGTAATTATTTACTTTTCTTTTTGGTAAGTCTTGGTAGTTATTCCACTCTCAAAATTTAATATAAATTTATGAAAAATAATATTTGTTCCCTTTCTTGAATATTTGCTCCCTTTCTTTCTTTTAGACTTTACAGAGGATGGTTAATGCTACTTTTGGTGCGTAGAAAATGGGCAAACTATTTGATATCTGTTTATGCCTGAGTGCCTTGATGTTAATAAGTTCTCTAAAAGCAGAATATTACTGATTCAGGGTGAGAGTGACAGTTATAACCAGTTGATTGGGGTCTTGCACCATATGGAACGTCTCACCACTGATGAGTTGGCCCTGCTTGCGGTAGGTTCTTACTCAATCACAAATTTATATTTTGATGTCGGTTTTGTTTTTTGTTTACCTCGTATATCTTTTTGTTTTTGGTTTTCTTCTCTTTTCTTTTCTTCTGTTTTTTTTTAAAGAACTTTTTGGGTTGTTTGGCAGACAAGTTTGAAGGCACTATCTGGAGAGTTTGTTATATAGATTTTGTTCACCATGGGTCCCTTCTTTCTTCCGTGAGTTATTGACACATGAATGTTTCTGCACATGGCATTAGTTAATTGATTATTGTAATTTTCTCATTAGTGACTCTTCAGATATTTGGAATGAACATGTGGAACTACGGGCCTGATGTGATGGATGCATTGATTGAATTAATAATATATTTGGTATGTATGTTTGATGGATTACTTGGAAGTTATATTCGCACACTTTGAAATATATTATAACATATTCTTTCTCATATTTGTCATAATGATTATTTCTCTCTCTGATTTTATCATAGGCTGCATTAAATGGAAAATATGTTGATTCATGCTTGCATATGCTTGTAAGCAATTTCATGCCACCTTACTTCTTCCCGGAATTATTGAAGCAGCCATGCGGTGTTGCAAGAATGAACCAAGTTCTTCATCGTGTGCATTCAGCGCTGAAAGACATTGCTGATTTAGTGCCTCTTGCCCCTTTGAAACTACAGGACATAATAATCCAGAGAATGCCGAACATATATACAAAGGAAACTGTGAGTTCAACTTATATTCCCAACTTGATAGTCCCTTTATTTTGATGATTTTGTACCTGAATTGGTTGTTGAAGTGTTTAATTGAGTTACAACATTCAAATAAGGATTTATATGTTTGATGTGTTTTTGAGTCCAGTCCAACCCTTCTATATCCTTAACTTGCACTTGTGTTCTTACTCGTGCCATAGATCCTCTGGATGTGCATTTCTATGTTGATGCAATAAAGGGGTTTTCAGATGGGAGACTTTAACCAATCAAAATGAGGGTCATGGTCCTTTTTAAGCTACCTTATGAGATATTTTCGTATAGAGAGCTCATTTTTTCTATTGTGGAACTTATATGCCAGATTATATTGATGAATAGGTTAATTTGTTTATGCATGCTGGTTTTGATTGACATTTGGTGCTTATTCTTGCTGGCCAATTGGTGCGAGGTATTGCATCCTCACCATTCACAATTTTGCCATAATTTAGCTTGATTCAAGCATGCATGATAAGGAAATCACTTAAGTAATTGGGACCTGAGCCCAAAACCTTGTTTATGAATTGCTGTAATGCAATTTTCAAGTCTTGCTAGTCTATATTTTTTGTTGCCATAAATATCCACCATTGTTAATTGTAAAGCATTTGATCTGAAAATATGCCTACTTGTTTTGGTAGTTGATTGTGATGTACATGGGGAACGTGCTGAGACTAGAGAGTGGTTCTCTGGGAGAAGTTATTGGAAGCCTGTTGGTAATTGCAGTGATGGCTAGGCTGATAGATTTGGATGTGAGTTATATGAGGTTGCCTTGTCAATTTGTGAGGAAAGAGAGTAATGATTAGATATTTTAATATCTTGTACTATGGCTTCATACAAGTGGAGATAGTTTTGGACGATATTTTACGATTCCAGTAAAGGCATCTTTCAGATGGAGCTAGAAGAGGTGGAAGGTACTGCAGATTATGCCAGGAAAGACAGTGATGAGGTGTGTTTCATGTATTTGTTAATATCTTTTATTTGATTGCCTCTGTATTCGCTTTAGTAGGAAGTTCTCTCCCTCTCTCTTTTTTTCCCCTTCCGGTAAATCTCTTTAGTTAGAAGTTGATACTGTTATGTGGTGATGTTTTACTAATGAAACTATTGGAACAAAGATTAGTTTAGCAGTGTATTTATGTTTTGCTGAAGTCCAGAGTACACAATTTCTTTTCCTTGATTTTAAATCTGTTTGATTGTGTCCAACAATCACACTTACGGTTATAGACAAGCCATTTGAGTCAAGTGTTAGGCTGCTCAAGGTGGCTTAAAATGTGCACAAGTTCAGGACAACTTGGATTTGGTTGTTCTGAGTGATATTTGAGCTTCTGTTTGCTCGATCTTGATTCAAGCTTAAGAATCTTGGTTCATATTACAGACTTGGAGTGCTCATAGCTTATTGATCCAATTTCAAACTTGACTAGAAAACATAATACACTCCAAAATAGGTGGTCGTCTTGTTTTTATTTTGCTTTTTGTTTTTTGTTATTTTTATTCTGCCTCTATATTTTGACAAAATGATAGTGTACAAGCACAGAGGAGTCATTCTCAACCATGTGCAAGGTATGGCTTTGAAGGATGATTTATTCTTTCTGTTCTATTCTGGTAAAAAAAAAATTAAACTTTAATTTGCAATGTCCATTAGTATCTGTTTAAATTTGACTTATTTTTGAATGATAGTGTCATGTGTAGATTTGATCATTAGAAATTGGTGAATCCGATCTGGTGGACTTTATGGAAGTATAATACGAGTTTGAAAATTGATTTGCAAGTATAATATGAGTTTAAAACTTTATTTGTATAAAATACAATATTTGTGTTATATTTTTACTAGTGTACATAATTCATGTATGATTATTTTGAATAAATGTGTAATGATTAATGATAAATTCAATATGTGCATCTGTATGGCTAAAAATATTCTTTTAATACATAATAATGTACATATGGTATTTAAATTGTTTTGATCTCTGCTTGAATTTTTTTAATTTCAGAACCAAAAAAAATTGGATTCTTGATAGATTAATGAACAATTGGAAATATTTATGGTTGCAGCTAAACTGATATGAATCAAGGTCATATACTGATGCATTAACTGGTGTAGTTTTCTTAGGATCTAGTCTCTCTTCATAATGGCTAAATGCCAGAGTCTGTGAAATGACTTCTTAAAATTTCCTAAAATTAATTAAGGAGATAGAATAAGGAATCCACATGGTAATGCATCATTTAGAACTAAACCAGTATTATATGTTGCTATTACATACCCAATATTAACCATTGCATGATACATAGCTACCACATGTTATCTACAAGGTGTATAAGACAACGCTTGATGCATGGGTAATGAACAATTAAACTGGTCCTTAAAGTACCGATCATGTATTTGAGAGCAATCATTTGTTAAAAAGGCAAATCATCATATCACAGATTAGAGTACAAATGTTTCTAAGAATCTATTATCTTTAACAGCATATTAGTTTATCTGGTGGACTTGGGCCAAATTATTCAAAATCATCATGAAAATTCTGTAGAAATTTTGTACATTTTTTGGATTCAAGTCCCTAATATTTTTTTAAGCCCCTACTAACTTCTTGTCTTGGATGAGAAAAAGCTGAAATGCTGATTTTCAAGGTGTAAGAGTAACTTTGGGAAAAGAGAAGGATAAAGAAAAATTTAAAGGGTTCATGATGGTAAATTGGCAGCAATATGCATCAACAAACTTTCTGAAGCAGAATGACAATGGCAAAACCCAATTGAGATTATTAGGTAGGTTGTCTTAGTGTCCTGAGGAGTGTAAGCAATGTTGTAAGAAGGAAAATTGTTACATATTATAATATGCAAATTTTGTGCTCAAAACTTGAAACCATGGTAAAATATGTTTCCAAAAACGATTATTTTAATTTCTCTCGCTAATTGTGATCTTTCAAGTTTCAATGGAATTAGATTTTTGTTTCAGCCTACCTCTCTTTGATAATGCTAATTTTTGTTTCAGCCTACCTCTGTTTGATAATGCTAATTTTTGTTTCCAGCTTCTGGTAGAATCATTGCTTGATGGTGCTTATCTTTGAGCATCTCAAGTCCTGCAATGGAGGTGGTCGGTTGATTGAGGTAACAATCAGGATTATCTTTCTTCTACATTTTATTATGCTACCTACCAAGAAAAACAAAAACAAAAACAAATAATAATAAGTAGAAGAAAAAAAGAGGTAGAAAAGAAACAGATCATTTTCTTGTCCTGATCCTGCTAATCTGTTTTCCTTTTCTCTTTTCTTCACCCCCATCCGCAATATTCATGATTAGTTATTTGGAACTCTTCTCCAGTCATTTCAGAAAACTTTTATGAATGCGTACAAGTCAAAATTTGCCCAGGTGATTACTCTTGATCGCACATGCTTACGTATTATGGACAAACAATTATCCCTCTTGTACCAACGGGCTAGTGGACAGCGATACTGGGCCCTACTTCTCAAAGAGAGGTCAAGGGTTTGAGCCTCAGTGGAGGCATGGGGGTGTGAGTATCAACTCAGGAAAAAATAATAATAAAAAAAAAAATCCCTCTTGTTGTTTTTTAATTTTTCTCCTTTTTTTTATATTCATATTTCATTGAACGTCACAAATTTGCAAATGGATTTTTTTAGTTTATGCATTGAGTCGCACCTCACACGGTCACACCTCTTCGTTGAAACTTTGTTGCTTAACAGTTTGCAGTTTGTGATGTTCTTTGCATGTTCATTGGATCCTGAAAATTGTGGTGTTAAATTTCCCAATATGCTTGCAGATATTTTTATGGGAGGTCAATCCCCACTTGATAGGTAAAGGATGAAGATATTTTAGTTTTTCTGATGCTTCTTTCTTTCAAAGATTCAGTCTTTTGTTATCAATTTATTTGTTCAACCGTTCTCCTGTGATCTTAAAACACTTCTATAAATAATTAAACTTATTTTGTAGCTTTTTTATTTCCGACTTACGTCACATTTGTTCAGTTAAGGCTATTGGTGTTGAATTCTGGCAGTGGCAAGGAGTGTCAGTTGCACCTTAACCCAAACAAAAATAGGAGTGTCAGTTGCAGAAGATGAAAAAAAAATGGAGATACATTTCTAAAATCTCATAGGTGGTAGATCACAGCTAGGTTTGTTACTGCTTTTATTCCACGAATTACATCGTATATTCTTGAGCAAGTGCTTGATGAGCTTAATATGTATCATTATATTTTTCCTAAGTTAATATATATCGTTATTCACTTGTGTACTACATTATCTGTTGATTTTTGTATCTCATAAACTTCAAAGGATCTCTTTGAAGAAATTTAAGGAATTTTGTGCGAGATTTAGTGGAGTATCAGTGTCCAACTTCCTATGTGTGTGTGCGTTTGTATCCAACAGAGTGCCTGAAATAACAATGCATTTTTTGTTTGCATGACTTATTTCTCTCTGTCTTGCCTTCTCTCTCCCTTTCCTCCTACAGTAAACCTATTTAAATGGTGTTTTCAGTGCAGTATCTGTGGCCAACTTCCTCTGTGCTAGTGTGCTCAACAGAGTACCTGAAATAAAGATGCATTTTTTGTTTGTGCGATTCTATCATATTATTCCCCCCTCTCTCCCCTCCTACCAAACACCTATATAAATGTTGTTAGTGATGGATAAATTTTTTTCCAATTCCTAATTTCATTGAAAACTGGACTACATCAGTATCAGGCCAAATTTAGATTTTACTAGCCATTTTTTCCCTTTCTTTTTTGGTTAATGGTGCAGTTCAGTTCCTACATTTAATATTCTTGATATCTTCAGTCACAATGTTGGCAAAATAGAATCTGCAATGCGAAGGTCGAAGGATTCACAAGTTCTAGTTACATATATGCAGTACAAAGTTTTGTTGGTACTAATTCTTTTATTCGTTCCTTGCAGGATGAGTGCTGTTGCTTATCTTGCTAGTTATTTGTCTCGTGCAAAATTTATGTCAGCCTCATTTATTGCTATCATATTGAAAAGGTTGATGAGCATTTTATAATCTGCTCTTTAAATCTTGCATGTCTATTTCTAATGCTGTGTGTCTTGCTATGTTTATGAGGTCTCAGGCTGGTAGATTGGTGTTCTGAATATTGTCAAATCCATGATGGTGATATCAATCCAGAAGCTCATAGAATTTTTTATTCTGGATGCCAGGTATTTGATATTTTGACATTCAGTTAGGATCAGCAAGAGTTAAACAATAACAATTGATGATAAACAGTAAGGCATTTGTAAGAGCTAGTGACATTCTTTTAATTGGATTATATAGGTTTAATAAATTTTAGAGTTTTGTAGTTGTAATTTGGTTGCTTAAAATGAAGGAATTATCTTCATATTGGTGGTTGATATTAGGAATTTTTGATTTCTTGAATGGTTAGTTTGTCCAGGAAATTGTTCTGTATAATTGTAGAAGATACAATTTCCGCTGCCTTTTTTTAAAAAATAAAAATAAAAATTTCCCTTCGGTTTATGTTGCAAAAACATATATAGTCATCCATTACTATTAAAATATTTAGCCAACCTGTGGTATAGGTTCCAAACCCTTGTAGGTGTGTTTGTCTGCCCCCTAAATGATAGCTGTTGCTTTTGCTTTATAATTTTGTCTATCTTGATACTTTTGAGGTTGCTATAGGTTGGACCTTCATTTGATACCCATTATTCAGTTTCACCGTAAGCTCACAAATGAGAGGGCCTTCATTTGATACTTGTACTTAATTTGCAATTTTGCGTTTGATTTTTATTTTTTATTTTTAAATGATTGAAGTGGTTGTAAATTTGGTGTTTTGCTGTCATTTTCTGTTGAGCAGGCGTTCATGTATGTGCTTTGCTTTCGTATGAGATCAATGATGGATTTTCCTCGGCTCAAATCACAACTGCTCTTTATGCCTATTGAGTCAATTTTGAAGCATCCTTTGAACCCACTGAAGGTGAATTTAGCACATTTTTAAAAATTGTAGATTGAATTTCCTGATTTTCCCCTCATTTACTAATGTTTTTATGCCATTTACTAGTGGAAGATGTAGATGTAAAAAAAGGAGGATTTACAAAAGATTTTCATACATTTAGAGAAATCATGTGATAGAGTTTTAAGAGAGAAAATTTGGTAGGTCGTACAATGAAAAAGAAATTGTTGTAGTTCATTTTATCCAAGATGTATAATGTGAGACGAGAACTATTGTTCGTAATATATGTGAGGAAACTAATAATTTTCATATAAAATTAAAATTACACTTTGGATCAACATTATTGCCACATCTTTTCTAATTAGCTTTAGAAAAAATATTTGCTTGTTGATGATTATGATGGACACATTTAGGGAAACTCTAGCAACAAAAATGAAAATATGGTGAACTGCAGAAGGTTTAAAAAGGGCTAACCCTGTGCACAAGGTTCCCACGTCTTAGCTTCACATGGAGTGGTTGTTTCTGATTTAGAAACTGTGACGTCCAGGTCACAATGTAGCAACCTCATCATTGAGCCAAGGCCCACCCTCAATTGCACAAAGTTCAAAAGGTCTAAAATTTGTAGAACTAAAACTGAATATATGGGATTTGAACTAAATACCTAAAAGAAAAAACTAAACAATTTTGATAAGTGACACTGAAATGGTGATTATTTTAAGACCAAAAAAAAAAAAAAAAAAAAAAAAAAAAAAAAAAAAAAAAAAAACCATTCTTAATATTAGACCAATTATCTTATGCTGGTTATCAAAAAAGTAACAGGAATAATGCATCTGTGTGGTTGAGATGCAAATATTAGGTTGGATTTACTAGAAAAGAAATTATTAATAGTCAGCATCATAAAGAGAAATTAGAAGTGTCACGTATTGATGATAAAACAAGAGAAAGTAGGCAAGTAGGCTTCAGTAGTTTGTGTACATAGATAGTAAAAGGGGTTAGTTAAAATAGAAAGTAAAGGACAAAGAGGCTGAAGAAAACTAATATGTGATGGTTGAAAAAGGAAAGTTTTAAGAAATTATATAATAGGATAACATGTAATAGAAAAGAGTGGAATAAGAGAGTTTTTGTGGCCGAGCCTGTTTTGGATATGGTCAAGGTGGTGATGCATGATTTATGCCAATAACTTACATATGTCTTGCGAGCTTTGGTTATTTCCTTTTAAATTTTGACAGAGCATGGGGCTTAATCTTCCTTGATTTCATCCCTGGCAGGTGTGCCTGCCATCCATAGTACAGGAATTTCTTCGCAGGCCAAAGCATCTCATCTATTTACAGTGTCAGAGAGCTTCATGTTTGATGATCTGCTGGAATCCCTTTGATCCATGTTTGTTAAAAAAATCTGACAGGTTTATCTTCTTATCTTTGGGTCTAAGTAATTTTAGTAGGATTTATTTAAAATTGCATGTTACGTAGTGGGAGATCTATTTTGATAGATGCAAAAGATGGGAAGACATTGTTCTCTATATACCTGTCTTTTGACTGCTGCTTTAGAATCCAGAGCTTTGGAAGGGGGTCTTCAGCATAGCCATTTACATTTGTGCGGTTCACCTGTGGCCCTATTTAGAAAATTTTTAACAATTCTACCATTGGATTTGAGATGGACTGACTTGGATTTAATCATTTAGACATTTCATTTTGAGGTCCAAGGACAAATTTGAGAGCCCTTTTTCATGGATTTGATATAAAACAACGTGATGAGTAATTATATGAAATCCTTTCCATGACTCCGTGTCCAATACCAGTGGTTAATCCTGTTATATATTTTGAAAATTTGACCCCTAAATCAACTCCTTTTGGGCTCATCAATTAAATGCTACATAATAGATCTTTATGCAAATGATCATATAATTGAGCAACCCTCTAACCTTTTAATCACGTTCTTCTGGACCAAAACAGTGACAGGAGAACAACTCTTCCCAGGCTGTAATCAATATCTATCTCCCACAATATTGTTGGGACCTCTTGTGATTGCCTCTTGCATATTTTGCTAACTTTTATCCTTTTTCTATGTTGAATTTCTTCAATCTGAAGATTCATCCGGCCGAACTTTGTTTACTGGTCAGTTGTTCGAACAAATGACGACGATGGTGAAGAAGGTAGTAGTGATGAAGATGTGGCTGAGATCTGTACCATGGGGAATGAATTGCACATAGAGGATGATGGAACTTTCGGCAGTTTGGATGAACTCGATCTTGATCTTGATGAATTTGACGATATGTTGAACAAAATGTCCATAACACCCAAAGATTCCTTGAAGTACAGGTTTGGAGGTGAATTAGGCAGACCCATGCAGATGCCCTCGAGAATCAGACCGTCCACTAGTCCTGAGTCCTTGTAATGCAGGTGGTTTTGCGAACATTGGTGAAATTGAAATGTTTTTTTGGGTTGGGTAGAGCATGTTAAACTTCATCAGTTTTGAGGAATGATAGGTCATCTTTTCAAACACAAGGTGGTGGGGCTGAGATGTGAAAGATTCTATGCTACGAGTTTCTCGGTTTGAGTATGTGAAATACGTCTGTGCTAAGAGTTCCTTGTGCGGTAATGTTGTAATTTAATTTACAGATTTCTCTAAATTCATCCTCGATCAAATCATTGTAATAATTATTTTTATTTTATTTTTTATTCTTATTCTCGAGTGTGTTAAATTGGTATACTATGAAGTGTTTCTCAGTAATAATGTTAATGAACAGAATTGTGGAAAAAAGAGAATTAATATTTTGCAGTTGAGGTTATTCAGGTCCTTAAAGATGCAAATGTATAGTCGGTATGAAATTCTTTCCATTAATATATATATCTATCTCCCTTATCCAAGGAGATTCTATTTATAATATTTATATACATGTAAATAAGTTATTTTATTAAAAAATATATATATATAAAGTGACTTTAGGTGTTTTAAAGTGTACAACATCACGTCTGTTGAACTATGCGGATTATAATTTATAGAATATCAA
>JAOTQH010000046.1:8017535-8029119 GCA_025631255.1 Cornus kousa
GCTGGCCTTTTGTTTGTGGTTATCTTTGTCACTTTAATTTTTCAAAACATTTTTTTGCTATCCATCAAAAAAAAAAAAAAAAAAAAAACTGTCATGCTGCTGTCCCAGGTCCCCTAATCTATATTTCTTCAACTATCCATTGGTTAGGTATTCGGAACTCTACTCCAGTCATTCCAGAAAACTGTTTTGACTGTGTACAAGTCAAAATTTGCTCAGGTGAGTAGATCTCACAAAAGTATTATGAACAAACAAAAATCGCTCTTATTGATTTGTTTTTGT
This sequence comes from Cornus kousa, assembly GCA_025631255.1. Lineage (NCBI taxonomy): Eukaryota > Viridiplantae > Streptophyta > Magnoliopsida > Cornales > Cornaceae > Cornus > Cornus kousa. The sequence continues at coordinate 8,017,815 of JAOTQH010000046.1, forward strand.
TTTTCTTTGTCCATTTATATTCATTGGATATACTTATCTTGGATTTAGGAATGGATTTTGTTAAATCGTGCTTTAAATTACACATATTGTCTTTAACTTTTTTGCTTTACATTTTGCAGTTTGTGATGTTCTATGCATGTTCATTGGATCCTGATAACTGTGGTGTGAGATTTGCCAATATGCTTGCAGATATTTTTATGGGTGGTCAATCCCCACTTGATAGGTAACGAATGAGGTCATGGGGGGATTAGTTTTCTGATGCTTATTTCATTTTTTAGACTACACGATCTTTTTATTTATGCAACCTTTTACTTGTTATCTTCGAACCGTTTTAGATGGACACAAGCTCGTTATTTTTTATTCTTACAATTAAGGATACTTTTGCTAAAACATGAAACTGCAAGGAGTTTCAATTACAGCAGATAGGGGGGGAGAGGGGGAAAGAGAAAAATTTCTGAACTTGTTAGTTGTTACACAATGGTTGTTTACAGCAAGGTTTGTTGCTGCTTTTATATAATTATCCTATGAATTATGTTGTTTATGCATGAGCAAAGGCTCGATGAGCTTAGTGTTTCTTTTTTCCTTTACATACTTCTTATTTGATGAGCTTCACATTTCATGCATTGTAATGGATTTTTTATTATTATTTTTTTTTGTGCGCGCGCGTGCGCGTTTCATATGAAGAAATTTTAAGGAGTTTTTGTCAGATTTACTTGAGTATTTCTGTGCAATATGCGTCTTATGCATATTAAACAGGAGTTTGAAATAAGCTGTGCACTTTTTCTTTTGTAAGTTTTGTCTTATTAATACTTCCCCCTCCCTGCCTTTCTCTCTATATTTCTTGCGTACTCTTTTTGTTCTCTACAATAGGCCACTACATAAATGGTGTCAGTGATGGATGAAAATGTGTTTGATTTCTAGTTTATTGAAAACCAGACAACTGCAGTCATTAGGCCATTTAGATTTGACTAGCCAAATTTTTTATTTTTATTTTTTAATAATGATGCAGTTCAGTTCCAACATTTAGTATTCTTGATTTACTCTCTTACAATTTTGACAAAAAAGAACCAGAAATGTAAATGCTATGAAACTTCTATTTATCTAGTTTGTCATGTACAAATTTTCAAAGGTCTTTATAGTGCTAATTTCTTTATTGGTTCTATGCAGGATGAGTGCTATTGCTTTTCTTGCTAGCTATTTGTCTCGTGCAAAGTTTGTGTCAGCCTCTATTGTTGCTATCATGTTGAAGAGGTTGCTGAGCAGTTTTATATTCACGCATAAAACTTGCATCTTTATTTCTATTCTATTCAATGTGTCTAAAATAAGAACAGGAAGTATAGTTTCTTATGCAGAGTCTCCCTATATTTATGATATTTCAGGCTGGTAGATTGGTGTTTTGAATATTGTCAAATCCAGGATGGTGAAATCAATCCAGAAGCTCATAGAGTTTTTTATTCTGGATGCCAGGTATAATGATGCTTTGACATTCAGTTATGTTTGGCATGAGTTAAATAGTTACAGTTGATAAATATGAAGGCATGTGAAGAGGTAGTAACATTCTTTTTATTGATTAAAAGTTTCAAAAAATTCCTTGCTTTTAGCGGGGTTCCTAATGGGTAAAGGTTTGGTCTCTTAAAGTGAATAAATTATATTCGTATTGGTGGTAGATAAAATTTTAACATAGAGAAATAAAGGGAACTATTTCTTTCCCCTTTTTTTTTTTTTTGGGTTTGTTATATACGAGGAACTTTTTAATTTCTTGAATAGTGATTTTTGCTCAGGAAATTGCAAATCCTATTATTGGTTCTTTTCTGTATCCTAGTCACTTTTATATAAATCTTGACGGTTATATGGTTATTCATGAAGCAGTATAGTTTGGGAACTTTATTTGATACCCACTATTTAATTGTGCAGGCTGAAAGCAAAGAAGAGAGCCTTTATATGCTATATGAAATTTTAATTTTGAATAGAATTTTTTTTTGAAAAAAAAAAAATGTAGTTGTAGATGTTGTGGGTTTCTGATGTCATTTTTCTGTTGTGCAGGCCATTATGTATGTGCTTTGCTTTCGTATGAGATCAATAATGGTTGACCCCCGTCTCAAATCACTACTTCACCTTTTGCCTATTGAGGCAATCTTGAAGCATCCATTGGACCCACTGAAGGTGAACGTGGCACAATGTTAAAGTTTGTAAAATGAATTTTCCTCTATGTTGGTCACAAGTTCATACCTTTGACATCCTTTTTTTCTCTTCACCATATGATTTAGTCCGTGTCTTCTAGTCCAGTCCCTTTTTTATGGTACATTCATGTCACGTGAGCTTGCAGAATCCATTTGTAAATTTAACATAAATGGGGCCTAATCTTCCTTAATGTCTTCCCCGACAGGTGTGCTTGCCATCCATAGTAGAAGAATTTCTTCGGCAGGCCAAAGCAGCTCATCTATTTACCATGTCCGAGAACTTTGTCTTTGATGATCTACTGGAATCAGAATTTTCCCGGGCTTTTGGTGGGATGGAAAGGCTTGACATGTTCTTTCCATTTGACCCATATTTACTGAAAAAATCTGACAGGTTCGTATTCTGATCTTTTGGTCTAGCCTTCTACCCAGGGAAATAGTCAAAAATTGCATGTGACATAGTAGGCTCTCTGTTTGGATAAATACAGAAAATGGCCGTTCTTTATGCCTGTCTTTTTGACTGCTGCTTTAGATCCCAAAATTCTGGAACAAGGGTTTTTTAGCATGCCATTTTCAGTTGCTTGTATTTTGAGCTTGTCCCTAGAAAATTTAGAACAAGTTTGTTTGGAAGGATGGGCTTTATGTCCTCAAGTTTGCATTTGGATTGATGGGTTTGAAATGGACAGACTTTGATTTGAGCATCTAAGGACTATAACTGAGATTTAAATTTCATGTTCCATGAAAGCCTTTCATTTTCTCATGCATTTGAAATTTATTGCTTGAAGGGTTCTGTTTCACAGGGATGCTTGTTAGATATACGTCTCTAGCTCTGTCATATAATCTCTTCTTTGTCAGTCCAACTACAATAGGTGATTCTGTAATATATTTATGTAAATTTGAACACTAAATCAACTTTTCTTTTGAATACATCAACCCAAATGCAAGCTAATAGCTCGTAAAGTAGAAGATGATATCGTGAAATGATCCTCTTTAAGTCCATTTCTTTCTAGATCAAAGTGTAGCAGAGAACTTTTCCAAGCCTGTAATTAACAAAGATGTCCTGCAATATAGTTGAGACCTCTTGTGGTGCTTTTGCATGATTTTTCTGACTTTATCATGTTCCTTTTTGGATTTTTTTAATCTGAAGATTCATCCAGCCAAATTTCATTTACTGGTCGATGGTTAGAACCACTTATGACGACGACGACGACGAAGAAGATAGCTGCGATGAGGATGTTGATGAGATCTGTCTCAGGGGGAATGGGTTAGACATTGAGGATGGTGGTGCCTCCAGCAGTTGTGAGGAGCATGAATTCGATATTGATGAATTTGACTATGCATTGAACAAAATGTCCATCACACCCAAGAATTCTTTGAACTACAGATTTGGAGGTGAATTGCAGCGACCCATGCAAATGCCCTCCAGAATCAGACCATCCACTAGTCCCGAGTCCTTGTGATCCAGGTTTTTTCCTCCTTAATTGTGGAATATACTTGAATACTTTTTGTGACCCGGAAAATGTATTTGTCGACTTCATCCACCAGTTTTGCCGTATGATTGCTATGATTGCTCGTCGCCACTTCAAAGACATGAGTCGGGCCGAGACACGCAAGATTGAAGGAGGATGCTGAGTCTCCAGTGAGAGATGTGAAAGATGTCTGGCTAGAGTGAGTTCAGCAGTAATGTGTTTTTTTTTTTTCGAAAAGTGAGTTCAGCAGTAATGTTGGTACTGCAGTTTTGTGATTTCTTATTTCCTCAACTTCACTCACGCAAATCCTTGTAATATTTGCCCACTCAATCTAAATATAGTTAATATTTATCGCATGATTGGTAGTTCACAGCCAATATAATTTTTGAACTGGTACAATCTTCTTTTGTGCTAGTTTCGCTGAAACATGTATCACTTTACGGAGTTATATGAATATTCATTTAGTGCCCGTTTGGATTGGCTTTTCATACGCTATTTTTGACCTTTTGGGCTTGGAAGCTGTTCTGAATAGTATTATGGTTTTTTGTGTTGTCATTGTTTATACAGAAAGTTTGTTCTAGAGAAAATAATTTGTTAGTACACCAGAGGTCCCCAATTTGGATGTTGTATTGCTCAACCACCAAAGCTTTGATGGGGCAATTGTTAATTAAAATTAATTTTAATTATCAAAATGCCGATGAACCATTTTTTTCCAATTTTAATTTTTTTAAGCCATTCTAATTAGCTCATGCCTGCATTTATAGCTTTTTGCCCTCATTTCTGATTTAAGCAAAATAATTTCATGGGACAGATAAGAGAAAAAAATTCAACAAAATCTAGTTATTTTTTAAATAGAGGAAATGATAATAGATATATTAGTTGCTCTCTCTTAAAAAAAAAAAATTCCCCTGCTATTAACAAAATATGCAAATACCTTTAGTTAACCCAAATTTTATCCATTTAGCTATTGAACGGTCTAAAATGCCCATATAACAAAATAAAAGAAATAAAAAAATAATAAAGCAAAATTGGCTTATTATCAGAATTCCAAGAAACCATTAGATAAAATAGGATATATTGGGAACTAAAACTGGTGTTTCATGACATGAATCAACCTCAAAATATTATCAAAATGGTATTATTTAATTATGTTATACAATTTTCACATAGGCAGTAGACCAGTTCTACAATTTAACATTTTAATCACCTCACTGGCAGAATGAATTTGTTTAGACTCTACGTATTTGTTAAAACATTCACAATATCAGACTATTCTGATAGAACACAGATTTTCCAGAACACCTGACCGACTGACATGCGGTTTTTTATATTAAAAAATATATTAAAAAATAATAATTAAAAAAAAAAAAAAAAACTAATTGTAACAGTAACCACCATAGTCTCCCCGAACAGGCCTGCGTGGATATGATTGAGAGGCTGGTTCCGGAATCGAGCATTGTGAGAGAAACCCTTTCAGAAAATGCACCCAACAAAAATCTTGTTCAGAGTCTCTATTATTGATTGATTTGGTCCAGACTGAGACACCATCGAAACAAGGTGCAATGATCATCATCAGATGTGTCTGCATGGCACCTTGTTTATGCGCGCACAATTTCTCATCAGGAAACGGATTTACTCAATCGCAACAGCTTCTGGCCTAGCCTCCACATCAGCTGTCATAAAACGAGGCTTGGCGGGGAAGATGAAAACTGTAGCTGCAGCTATTGATGGTTGAAATCCAGCTGAATATCTCACTGAGGTCACAGAGACTTTGGGTAGCTGTTGGTAACCAGAGGCCAGTGGTACAAGCTTGTAACTGAGTATATGCTCGGATTTTGGTAGAACAAATATCGTGTCATTATGGTACCCAGACAACACAAAACTTTGTGAATCCGCCAATGAGAACTTGATCTCTTGCAGCAACTTCGTTTGATTCTGAATTTTGATGAAGTACGTAAAGGGGTTCCCGAGGATGGCATGAGAGGGACACTCCAAACTCACAACTAATGGAGACAACTCAACATTTACATCAGGAAGTCTATGCTGTGTCAAAACCTCCGATACATCTGTTGTATCAGAATGAGATAACTCTTCAGGTCCAAAATCTCTCCTCCATCTTAGACACACTGTCCCTACATTGAGCTTTGGCAAATTTACTTCAGGAATGACAGAAAAAACCTTCTTAAACTCTTCGCCAGGTACGAGGAGAGCAGGGTCTACGATGTCCTCACCCCCATGTTGCACAATGCATGACCGTCCACTGCCATCATCCTCCACTTCAATAGACATTGATAATAATCGCAATGGCACCTCCGTGCAGTTTTTAGTACTAACAATGAGTACGCTTTTTTCATTTAGAGGCAATGATGGCATCTGATCAGGATCACGAACTGGCTTGATCTTTGAGATCAACAGAGGGTCACGTCGGAATGGTAACATGAACTGATGGCTAATTAACACAGCGGTCTTGCCTTCAATCTGCAAGCTTTTGTGGACATGAACTTTCTGCACACTAGGCTCGCTGCTATGTGTTGAATAGCCCAATGACACATAAAGCATAATCGGCTTGGGGCGGTGCCATTTTATTTCCAGTTTGCACAACCACGAGTCTCCCACATTTATAAATGGAACAGGAATCAATCCAAAGGAGTGCTGAATTTTCCTGATATTATCAGTAGAAGTTTGAGACTCATCTTCACATTCTCGTCCAGATACTCCGAGAAGCTCAACATGAAGATTGTCTGCAGAAAAAGGTTCTTCTTCCCGTGGACTAAGCAACCCCCCACCTCTTGTATCCACCAGGTTAATCTTCAATTCCCCAGAATGGATGGCATGGCCTTTTGAGGCGACTGTAACAGGTACAATAAAATTCTCTCCAACCAATGCAGGGCCAGAAGCACCTAATTGAATGTCCACTTGCGGATCTGGTTCTTCCACCTCGGTTGCCTTCTGACCAGAGAATGCAAGACCTGGATCCTTGGTTGGGAAAGTTTCTACACGGTCTTCAAATTTCCAAAGTGGTAAATCGTTCATTGAGGCAGGACTTTCAGCTCTGCAACAGATTGTGAAGTGGGGTCCCATTCTTGCAATTACAGATACACATTCAAGCTTTCCACTTTGTTCTGCATCAGTCATAATGTAGTCTTACATTTACAATACAATGAAAGATGGGACACATTGGAAAACTATGCTACAATGATACTGGGAGGATTATTTAGCATGATGTGACGGGAATGCATGCAGCAAAAGAACAAGACATTTTTTTTTTTTTTTTACTATTCAAAAAAAAAAAGAAGCTCTAAAAGCCAAACTGTAGACCAACTTGGCAAAGGCCCAGGGTAAATAACCAAATGACTCAAAACAACCAAGGTGGAATTGCACATTTCATGGAAATTAACATGTATTCTGCAACTTAAAGACAGTGTCTACTCTTCTACTAAGGTAGTGCACCACTTGTATGCCCGTAATACTTTGACATAATGAATGCAATCCACCCTTTACTTTCAAAAAAGGTAATGCTAATCTACAGAGATGGAAAATCAATTATATTTTTAGGTCGCAACCAAGCTTGAATAATTCTATACAAAGCCACAACCTATGGGTCAATTGCAAACCAAGGAAAAAAATCTGGCTGACTAATTTCTTCCATACCTTGTAAAAGTTTAAGCTGGGGGAGCAAAGGCCAAAATATCAAGAGAATTACTATTGCATTGGATGCGCCAACAATCCATTGTTCTGGCAAAATATAAAATGACAAACCGACAAAATTTTGACAGATCAAATGATGTTCTGTAGGATGGATTGTGTCAATGCTATAAGCTGGATCAAACTTCAGCTACCTCCCACGTGAAGCCATTTAGTGACATAATGCTATATATGCGCACTACGTGCGTCCAAAAATCATACAGAAACTTAAAAACTATATAAAGAGTAAAAAAGAATAACTAGCTTACCAGATTTGATGTCATATGTCAACCGTAGCCATTTGTTTGTAACAAGGGCCAGAACAGGAGCAGTCTCCACTCGGCGATCCGATTGATCACTGGAAATTGCAGATACCTGAGTTCTCTGACCATTGATGATGGTAAAATTACAATCAGATTGATTGAACTGAATTTCCAAGTAATCTATCTCAACAGGATTGGGCAATTGCGATAGTAGGCTTATCGTAATCAAGGTAGGTACACCAGGCTTAACTATCTGTTCATGAAAAGCAACCGACGCAAGAAGTACCACTCGGAGGGGACTGACAAGATCAATCTCAAGATGAAGGGGATGATCACCAGTCACTTTTAGGCTATTATTATCTTCATTGGATGACAGCCCAGGTTCTTCTTTAACAATACCAAATACTTCCTTGTGTATGATTTCTCTCTGCGCAAGACTTGCAGGCCCAGCCAGGCCACTATCCTTAAATCTAAATGATTGGACACCAGAAATTGATGATACTGGCAGAGCAGCCATTTCAAGGGAATACTCAACAAAATCTTTTACAGAACCAAGCTTCCTCGTGCACTCTCGCAGGTAACCCAGAACTTCCCATAACAAAGTCACCCAGCCATCTTGTCTGTAAAGACTTGCAACACTATCAAAAAACTGTTTAGCATTACTGAAATCACTCAAAGCAAAATATTCTCTGGCCATTTGGAACGCACAATTAGAAGCCATCCTCTGGGCTTTGGAGTTGCTATATGTTTCAAAAGATTTTTTGAGCAGAGCAATAATTTCGAAGGAATCCTGGAATCTCTTCCCTTCAGCTAGAGCGTAACGGATATACTCTTCATCAGTAAGACTGCAAAGTCAAATGAAAATATCAGCATGTTCAAAAAAGTAATGCAAACTGAAGGAAGCATCCTAAAATGTAATTTGTTAAAGGGCTTACGATTGCATTGAAAATTGATCCCCTTGCTCAAGTAATCTAGCAAATTGACCCACATAAACAGAAGGTACCACAGATTCAGCCATGCTATCAATCTCATTAGTAGAGTCTGACATAGAAAGCAGAAGTTCCAAACGAGATCTCTTCTCCTTCAAGTAGTGAGCAGCTAGCTGTTACAAGACGAAATGTTGAAATATGATCCAGAATTAGTATAAATAAATGAAATTTCAAAATATGGAAGACACAGAAGATTCTAACCAACATAACATCTTGACCGGATCATCAACTATCCACAAAAAAAAAAAAGGGCTAGCCCAGTGCATAAAGCTCTCGCCATTGTGGGGTTTGGGGAGGATTAGATGTACACAGCCTTACATCTGCATGTGAAGAGGCTGTTTCCCGTTTCAGACATGTGACCACCAGATCACAATGGAGCAACCTTACCATCCCGCCAAGGCCAGCCTTTTTTTTTCTTTCTTGGAACACAAAATTAATGCATCCATGAAAATCTAAGCAGCAGTTGCAGTAAGTGAAAAAAAAGAAGAAAAAGATGAGTCGAGAAGGTTCACCGATGTGCAATGGCGTTCAGTTGAGAAAACAGAATTATGAGGAAATGAAACCAAATACAACAGAAAAGACTAAGGGGAAAAAAAGGTAAAAGAAAAAGAGGAGTTTGACCAAAAGGCTGTAAAGCAAGGGCAGGGTCATCAGCCCAAAAAAGGCCATAAAAGGAATTAGCAAGAATAAAAGAAATTTCAAATCTTATGCTTTATAAAACTAAATAATAAAAATTCCTTAATTTTTTTCTTTTATTTCCTTGGACAACAAGCTGTGCTTATGGAACTTAAGGAGTATTAAGCATAGGCACTTGACTGAAGCAACCATGTATTAAAGGTACATAACAAGGAAGTTTTATGTATATTAACACACTAAATGGATGCAAGTCCATATCTCATACTAATACCCATACAAATTCATTAACATGTCTCCTACAGATATCTCAAACACTTGAAGAGTCCGGCATAGAAGGAAAGTGTCCTACCATCCTTAACATAATATAAACCGAAAATATGGTAGGAGCTAGGAAGTTTAGGCCACCTGCCTGATAATAATAAGCTGAGCTGAATTCCCACTCAGTCGGTTTATCTGAACCGCCTGTAACTGGAGACGGATTGCTTTGAGTAATAGCAGAGCTCGTCTCTAGTAATTCAGCAAATACCAAAAATTGTCTGCTCAGCCATTCCCAGTGAAGAAAAATAGCTTGTGGTACACCCACGAGCCTCCTGTAAGAAGCATTGTGCTGGCGGAACCGTGTGATTGCTTCTGAAAGTTTTCCACCATGCAGTAAGAGTGTTGATATCTTGAAGTGCAATTGCTCAGCAACAGTTTTTATCTCAACTAAGCGTTGAGCTGCAGGCAATCTTGTTGATGTCCCAATCATCTGTGTGTGTAATACAAGAAGTGGGAATACAATATGAAAGGATAATAAAAACATCAAGCTGCACTAATATAGGCAAGTGAAAGCAGGGAAAAAAACAGACAACCAACGAAATGAGCACCATTGCACCACATTATGACAATAGATTTCCTACTGCTTATTGAAGCAATCTTGCTTTACTTTCGGGATATCTAATTTACAAATTACAAACCATGTCTACCATTTAATGGGCTACATGAAAAGTACAGACAGTGTATCAGTTCACTCCTCAGGTTCATGCCTCAAATATTCCAAAGCTCCAGAAAACAGAAATACGAATAATGCTTCCACTATAATTCTGAAGCTTCCAAGGATAGACATAATGATCCCCTCTTCTTTTTTTCCCGACAAATAGACATAATAATACACTATAATATACTAATCTCCATTATTTTGTCCCATGGATGTGGTTCACATGCTAAGTGGGTTTATTAGCATTGTCTAGACAATTCACATGGTCTGATTTTTTCAAGTATTCTTTCAACTTTATTCTAATTTTCACAATTAATTGATTAAATAAAATAATGGCCAAAAGAGCAAGTGATATTTACATGCATATTCCTTTCTCTTTAATTTAATGACATATGGAATCTAAATTGGCATTTTCATCCAACTTTGACAAAATGTGGATTCTATGTGATATTTGTGGTTACATAAACAAACTTTGTAGTGGCTACCCGATTAAATATTCTAAGTTAGAGAGGGCTGTATAAAATTAAATTAGGCTGGCCACCATAAAAACAGTAATAATTTTCAGGAGTCACAAGAGCTGGGGGCTGATATGTGAATTACCAAGGGACGCAAAGCTTGTAGCAATTGACTTCAATTATTTCAAATTATATAGTGAATAAAATAGGGGTAAATTCCTAAAACCCCCCTCTTATTTATCGAAACTATCTACTAACCCCCTTAAGTATTAAAAAAACCCCTGATATAACATAAACTATCACATTGCCCCCATTCCGTCACTGAACCGTTAAATTCTTGCAAAATGACAAGAATACCCCTTAATAATATATTAATATTTATTTAAATATAATTAAAGTAATTATATATATAATTATAATTATAATTATATATAATTACAATAATATACATAAATATAATTACAGTAATTATATATATAATTAATTTTAATTATATATAATTACTATAATATACATAATTATAATTATATATAATTATGGTAATTATTACCATAATTATATAGTAATTAATAATTACCATAATTATAATTATTATAGTAATTATAATTACCATAATTACTATATATAATTACTATAAATACAATTACTATATATAA
>JAOTQH010000046.1:8038544-8053147 GCA_025631255.1 Cornus kousa
TATCTAATCAAGATTACCCATCAATTATTATGCTTATAAAATGATCACAACTGTCTTAATTGAGTTGTAATTTCTTCATCAATTACCAGACTAGTGATACAGAAAGGATTCAGGTGAGATTCTTCTTCATCTTCTCCCAAATATATACATATACATATTCATGTCTCTGTATGTGTAATATACATCTCCTTGTGCCTTATGGTTCTTGGGTTCTTCCAACAAAATCATTATATTTTCTCTGCTTTATGCGGCACATTTATTTATTTTTCGAAAGTTTAAGTAAATGCACGCGCGCACACGAAATTAGCATACTCGAAGACTCAATCTCCCATTTTGAGAAGATAGAGCATACCATTTGGGCCAATGCCCATTGGTAATTCCACGTCACTTTTACATGACTTGCTTTAAAGTTACATGGAAAAAGTGGAAAACTTTGCCTACTTCATGAAAAGAAATGTTATAGGCTTATTGCTTTGGCTCATTGTTTTGAATTGTTTTCTGTTGAAGTAGGAGTGGAATACCTCAAATTCTGAAGGCAACTTAACAAATGGGGCTACTGGAGCTATTTTCTGTTGCCTCTATGCCTGTTTTGAAAGTACTGTTGGTGACTGCACTTGGCTCATTCCTCGCTTTAGATCATGTCGACATATTGGGGGATGATGCAAGGAAGCATTTGAATAGAGTAAGTCATTATTTTTGGCATTTTCGCTTCTTAATCACATTTATTTTACGTGGGCCAACCTTGCAACGGCAATGTTGCTCCATTGTGACCTGGACATCATGGTTCTAAATAAAAAACAGTCTATTCGTACACATAGATTAGGTTGCGTACATTTAACCCTCCCAGACCCCGCAATCACGGGAGCCTCTTGAAATGGACTAGCCCTTTAATCTCATATTTCTTTTATGGTTCTATAATGCCATGGAGCCTAATCAAGCAAATACAGACACAACAAAGTAGCTAATTTTTTCCCTAGATTTTGATGAACTAACAGAAACACTTTCTTCTTTTTGATCAGGTTGTTTATTTTGTGTTCAATCCTGCACTTGTTGGTAGCAACCTTGCTAGAACAATTACACTTGAAAGCATTGCCTTGTTGTGAGTTTAGTTTTATAGCTCTTGTTGTGGGGTTTGTTCTTTGACTCCAATTTTAGTTTATTTTTTCTTCTCTAAACTTATATATAATTCAACTCTATATGAAATGTGCAGGTGGTTTATGCCCCTCAATATTCTTATCACGTTTATAATTGGCTCAGTACTTGGATGGTTACTAGTAAAAGTCACAAGAGGTTCTCAACATCTAAAAGGCCTTATAATAGGTTCATGTGCAGCAGGTAGATTCTCTATGTTGCGAAAATTAACAGAAAAGGAAACAAGAACACAAGCAAGAAAACAGATTTAAATGATTCACCCAATTTTTGGTATGTCCATGGAAGGCTACATAACAAGTGTGAAAATACCAAAACACCCCCGAAAATGGGGGGTAAGTTGTACAGTATTGTCATGCTCCACATTTCATATAAAGTGAAGGTGACTAATTATTCTTGAAGGGCTTGTTAGATATGGTAGTGCCTAGTGCTGTAATGAGAGTGCTTGATTTCAGATCAATTTTTCATGCCCAGACAACATACCTGTATCAAACTATTGAGGATTATGCTCATGTCCTCTTGGCTCTGTCAAATCGACACTTTCCTGTAGCTCCTGTAGGTCACCTGATTTGATGAGTTCCTGTATATTCGCTTCCTCTTCAGCTGTAACGTCTACTTGGCTTATTCCACTTCCATTGTCAACAGTCGGCTCTTTCGCTAAAAGGACCATGTTATTCTGCAGAGTATCATCAAATACTGCCCTTAGATCTATATATGTCTGTAAATAGAATTAATGCACTAAAAGAAGTGCCACATACTTGAATTAGGAACCATTTCATGGATCCTTTGAATACAACAATTGAGAGTTTTCTTGGTTGATGTAAACAGGAAACTTGGGACACTTGCCTATAATAATAATCTCAGCAGTATGTCGAGAGAAAGGCAGTCCATTTGGAGCACCTGAAGTTTGTTATACGTATGGAATGGCTTACGCTTCACTTTCAATGGCGGTACGTATTTAGTAGCTTCGTTTGATACTGATTTTGATATCACTGAAGTGATGAGGAATTAAAACTTTATATACTCGATATGAATTGCTCGATCATCTATTAAAATCTTGCACCAATTGATTTTCATACACAAACGCGTTATTCACCACTAAGTTCGTTACCTATGCCAGATAGGAGCCATTTATATATGGACTTATGCTTTTGAGAACTAAAAGTTTTTTGTTGATATAACTATTTCTTTATTTTCTATGCCAGATAGGAGCCATTTATATATGGACTTATGTTTATAATATCGTGCGGTTGTCCTCAATAAAGATTATTCAAGAACTGGACATTGATGACTCCACTAGCAATGATGAATCTACCGGTGAAACGTCAAAAACGTTCCAATGGGAGTTGCGCAGACTTGATTCTTCCTTCGAAAGTTACTCCCGCCTTTTCCTTTACTAGAAACATGATGTCCTTTGATTTGGAATAACTATTTCCCTTTCTTTCATTTCAGTATTCCTCTATTAATCAGAATATTTGGTCTTCAAAATTATCTTCTTATAAAAAAATCCCTAAATTCAACAGTCTTAACTCCGTAAAAGAAAATAAATAAACACGACTACTAAGACCACTGAATTTCTGCTTATTACTTCTTTCTCAACTCTTATTTGAGGTAGAAAAAGCAGGAAGAAAAGAAAAATTAGTCGACGGAGATCTCGTGAGAGAATAGAGGGGTATCACATCTATATTGAGTTAAAAACTATTTTTATCAGTCCAAAAATTCACATCTATTAAGAAATACATTCATATTCCATGTATATATAGAGGGAGAGTATATAATTGTTCATGCATTAATGGAACTAGTACATGCAGGAAGATACAGATTATATTTCGTAAATAATGTGACTGACATTCAGGGAATAGCTTATTTATCATAAACATTCAACATCGATTGTGAGTTAAATCATTTAAAGAGATTCATGGCAGGTGCTAATCTTGGATAAGGCTAAGCAATTTATGAGGATGTTTTTGAGGAAGACTAATCTGAAGGCACTACTTGCACCTTCAACTACTGGAGCGGTACGCTTATAGTGCTTATTATCCCAATACAGTAACTTCTTTGAATATTGAAAAGAGCATGGTCTACTGCTTTCATTTCTGTCATATATTTAGATCACATATAGTAGCTCATGATGCATTAGTCCTACATGTTCTCTGCAATATCCCTTTGTGTAATGTATTGGCTATCACCTGAGTGAGGCATTGCAAGTAGGAGAATGGCCCATGGGATGTGATGACTTGCATCAGTTGGAGGGTGGGCCTTGGTACAACGGTAAGGTTGCTCCATTGTGATCTAGAGGTCACGGTTTTGAAACTGGGAACAGACTCTCCATATGGAGGTAAGGCTATGTACATTTGACCTCCCTAGACCCCACAATGGCGGGATGCTCGTGCATTAGGCTAGCCCTTTTTAGTTTTAGCCAGTAACTCTGTAGTTATTCATGTAATAAAGAATAATGCATCATGTAATGTGAAAATGTCCTGCTGATGACTCTAAGCACTAAAGATCTTGCTGCTTTCATTTCATCATTGGAATTGTCCCTTATCTGCGAAAGTTGTTGATTGGTGGTACTGCTCCTTTTCATGAAGTCCAAGGCTCTGCTTCCTTGCTCTGGTATACATATATTTTACCTTTGCACTCTGCTTTTGTCTTTGCTGAGGTTATAATTTTAAAATAGTAGAAATCAGATCAGAAACCAGAAAAGATTTTTAAGTAAAATCTTTTATGCATTCAATTCTACAGCAGGTGCAGTTAGATGGTTGTAGATGTGACACTAGGGCATATACATATACTTTCAATACAACAACCTCAAGTACACCAAATAAAGTTACTCTCTAAATGTGATAGAATTCAGAAAACACTAACTTGGCCAAATCAATAAATCAGTATTTTGCCTCTTGTGGACATTTTACCTTTCTTAAGAAGAAGATGTTTATATAACTCTTCTTAGTGTTTGGTTGGTGACTTGGGGGTGCTCTATCTCCTTCCACACGAATACTTACCTCTATCACCAACTTCTTCTTGGCGGTGGTATATCTCCTTCCACACGAATACTTGCTTCTATCACCTATGGGGACTTGAACCCTCACCATCCACTTTAGGGCTTATCGCGTTCCTTTCTATTTTGTAGGAATGCAGCCATCCCAACTGTTACCTTGATAGTGGGAGGAAACCTTCTTAAAGGTAATTATGACATTCTATTATAAAATGTATCTTGCTTTCCTACGAAGAAGAATGTTCAGTATATGCCATTTTTATTGTTATTTTCGTTTTTTCAGGTTTTAAAGGGTCAGGAATTAACCTGCCACTCATTGTTGGAATTATAGCAGTTCGGTATCTTTTCCTTCCTATGCTTGGCATTTTCATTGTTAAAGGTGCAGTTAATTTTGGCCTGGTGCACTCAGATCCATTGTATCAGTTTGTTCTTCTACTGCAGTATGCACTTCCACCAGCAATGAACTTAGGTATGAAAAGTAAATTTTGGCGGTAAATGCATTATTGGTCTGGTTTTGAAGACTCATATCATTTTTCACTATTAAGCTTGATTTCAATCATTCCTCAATTTTTTTTTTTTTTTTTGGTAACTATCTCTAGATCCATTTTAAGTCAATTTACACTACTCATTTGAAACTCTAGTTAATTTAGTACCTGCAGGGAGGAGGTCAATGTTCAGGAGTCCTTGTTAGACACTCTCCTATGCTGGAGTGAGAGAGAGAGAGAATAAATGACTAAATTATTACTATGTACAAAAGATATGACAGGTCCATACTGAATTAAAATACTACGCAAACAAAGATTTTATGCTTGCATTGGAAATTGCATGTAATGTTAACTCAAAGCAAAGGTTGTCATTTGCATCAATTACTGCATAATGCATGAATTTCTAATGATGTGTGGTAGGTTCTACCCCTCCACCTCCTGCTAGTTACCGCAAAACTCCAAAATCTGAAATTAACCCTATTTCCTTAATTTGGCAGGTACAATTACCCAATTGTTTGGAGCCGGCGAAAGTGAATGTTCTGTTATCTTGTTGTGGGCTTATGCCTTGGCATCAATCTCACTGACTGTTTGGTCAACCTTCTTCATGTGGCTGGTTACTTGATTAGATCAAGTGATGGAGATCGTGAAGTGTTTCGCACCTATGTCAGGCGTAGGGACATTTTATTAGGGATATTAGAACGTTTACTTGTTATTTTAGTAATTATTGGGTATTTTATTTTATTATTGGGTTTGCCTATAAAAGGCCTTGAGGTAACAGACTTCATTAGTTTTTTTTTTCTTTTCTTTCTTTGGAGATTATTGAATATTGCTTCATCTAAGTTCTCTGCATGTTCTCTTCTTCTTCCATTTTCTGTTTTTGCTTTTCTCACCCACTCCGTCTATCCAACCTATCTATTTACTCTGTTCTAACCCTCTTCGCCTGACTTCTCGTAGCCTTCTTCTAATCTCATCTCTTCTTCTATTTTCTCACCCCCTGCTTTCCTTCAGGTTCGTCATCATCAAGTGCTTGGTATCACATGGCAATGCCTCATATCCAGTGTACTATCCTTTCAGTTTAGACGGTTTACGAATGAAGATTAAATTACAATACGTATCTTATGAATAATTTATGAAGTATTAGTAACTTTGGATAGTTTCTTTTAGTAATTTTGGATCGACTCAAGCTGATTGAAAAATGGAGGATGTTACTTGAGCCATGCTATTTGGGAAATAAAAAGCTAGAAAGATTCATTATTTGTCTGCTGTATGCAAAAGTATCATTTGTATTGCACTACTCTTGTTCACTGTCCCCTTTCACTTCTCTCCCAGAGTATACTGCAAACCAGTCCCTCTGAACAGAGAGTCAATTTTGAGCTTTCTATTTGATTCTTTCATCGCATGGCATAGCACACTGTCAGTGATCTGAACTCGAGCAAGGGGTAAATTGGGAAGAGATTTTGTAAGGGCAGTTGGCGAATTTTTATTTATTTATTTTTTTGTCTCGACAAATAATTCATACATTCACCGCGCACCATGGGGACTTGAGACCTCAGTTACTCCTTAGATGGTGAAGAAATACCATTATGCTAACATTTTTTTAAACGAAAAAGAAGAAAACCAGATGTTCTGCTATTGAAGGTGTTCATGGCAACTGTCAACTATACTATTAATCCATGAAATAAGACAGGAATCATATAAACACATTTTTGTAACAAACTCAGCTCAATTTTGGAGGATACACTGAAGGAGATGGCCTACGGTCTACCATATCCTTAATATATATACTAGGAAAGAGCACATGCAAATGCACGTGATTAAACAACAATGAAATCTTCAAACAAGAATAATATTGTTGACACATAATTTTACATTCACAATAATATTTTAATTTTTGCTCATTTTAATCATTAATATAACAACCAAACCTAAAATTATTAGATCAAAACTGAGGCAAAAAAAACTGGGGCAAAAGAGACTAACCTTTTCAAGCTCTTCGTGAGAGGTTTTTACAATTTTTGTATTGCTTCAATATCTCTCTCATAAAATTGAGCCTCTCCCAAGAACTTCCCTGGATGTCTTTTCCATTCCTAACTTCGAGAGCTGATGTATCAGTCTTTGGCTTGAAATGTAAATACCAGCAAAGATCGTTCAAACTATCAGTATATAAATCAACTACTTTAAAATAAAACACTGACACACATCTACCATATGATTATATACATAAATCATTGAAGTCGTCTTCAACATCCAATTTCAAAAACTCGTAGACAACGCTGCTTTGTTGTTCAGCGTATCAAAATCAGTATTGTCAATAGTAGTTATCAACCGTGTACTCGAGGTCGTCGTTCTGAAACTGCGCCATTATCCTACTAAAAAAATAAAAAGAATTAATTTTTAGATAAATTCGTGAATTAATATAAAATTAAGATAAAACATTTCTCACGAAAAGAATCAAGACCTCCTAAGTTAAACAATAATGAATGCCAACAAAGTGGTTTTCAATGAGATTCAAGGCAACATACATGAACAGAAATGAAGATACAACCACCAAACTAATTAATTTCTCAAATATAATTGAAATTTAAACAGTCAAGCAACAATTGGAAAGGTCACTTGGTTGTTATCTTTACGTTTTAAAAATTGAATTGGGAAGTTCATTTGGGGTGCCCTCTTTAAATTCCCTATTAAATACCGTCTTCAAATTTCATATTTTGATTTAAAAAATAGTAAAAAATGGATAGAAATAACAAAAAAAAATAAAAGCCAAAATTTGTAAAATAACTAGTTCAACATTGAACACTGCCATATTTTTTAACCATGGAGGAAAGCTAGCACAACATTCCAAGGCGACAGAGGGAAATCAAATACAATAGTTGAGTGCTAATCCTGGAGTATGCTTCCTGATAGAAACATACTACATTCACATCATATAAACATATTACATTCACCCCCAATCTCAATTGACAATGTTGCATGCTATGGTCCCACGAGCCTATAGTATTCAACTATTTTAGCTTAAAATTTTGTCAAGAATGATCTTACAGACCAAAAGAGGCAGCAACTCTTCTAAAAGCTCACAACCCAAAGAATTAATACTGGTGCTTTTGCAAGCTAAGATATTGGAATCAGATATTGTGTCAGTGCAATGGATAATTCAGAACAAATTAAAGGAAATGGTGCATCTGATCATTCAGAACAATTTCTTCTCGTTCTACAAGAAAATAACCTTTAAAATATCTGATGGATTCGAAAGAGGTGCCTTTTCTTCTTCCCCTTAATGGGATGGTTACAATATTAACATCAAGCAATTAAGTATATAGGAAAGGAGGGCATACCTTCACTGTACAAAGTGTAAACAAGAAAGAAAAATGAAGTTGATGAGGTGCCATTCTTAAAACATCATGACAAACAAAGGCAGGGCAGATAAACACCCGCTGTTTGCTAAGTTTTGGAGCTTTGTAACTCATTTCTCTTTGGTAAATTTCACCAAGCCGCCTTCCTTATCCCATCTAGTCAACCAGTTGCATACAAAACCCTCCGGCATTCTTTTTAAGTTCCCCAACATCATCCAACTCAGGTTCTCTCCTTTGTACTTCTCATGGAACAACAATATCACCCCCAAAACATGAAGAAGATACTGATGCAATCATCAATAGGCCATACATACAGCACACTGCAAGGCCAACAATATATGAAACTTCCACCTAACATGAGAAAACCCAAGAAAGATCACAGAAACTTATTGGCCATCTCCAAAATTGACTGATCCAATCCACTATTATTTGATAAATTCAATAATAGGGTCATAGTACGGGCATCAACGGTGAATCCTTTCTCAACCATTTCTTGAAGAAGTTGCTTTGCCCTTGAAGTCTCATCGTTTCTAAGAAATCCATGGACAATTTGTTTGTAGGTGAAACCATCTGGTGAGCAACCACGCTCTTCCATTTTCTTGAGCAACATGTTTGCTTCACTTAACAACCCACCCTTACAAAGTCCGTCAATCAAAATAGCATATGTGTGAACATCAGGTCGCAACCTCTTGGAAGAAAGACTACAAAAGATTCCCTTGCAGCTTTTACGTTTCCAGCTCTGCACATACCATCAATGAGGATGCTGTAAGCCACAATATTAGGATGTAGTCCACTTTCTTCCATCTCTCGAAACAAGGACCTTGCCTCACCAAGACATTGGTTTTTACACAGTCCATCTAACAAAGTACAGTAGGTTATCAACTTAGGATGTTGGCCACGGGCTCGCATTTCATTCAGAAGTTGTTGCGCAACTAGAGGTTTTCCCGCATGGCAGAAACCACCTATAAGAGTGGTGTAAGCAACAGTATCAGGAACCAATCCCACCTGAGAAATTTCGTGAAACAGTCTTAGAGCCTCAGTCATGTTTCACTTCTTACAATATCCATTAATCAAGATGCTATAGCTGTGAACATTAGGGGCACAACCCCACCCCCCTACCAACCATCAAATCAATTATCTCCTTTGCCTCTTTAATTTTGCTTTGTGAACAGTATCCATCCATCAGTGCATTGGAAGTGACAGTATCAGGCTCCTCACCTCTTTGGATCATCACTTCAACTATTTCGACTGTTTCTGAAACCTTCCCTTCCTTACAAAGTACATCCACCAATATAGTGAAGGTTCTTGCATCCGGATTGACTTTTCGGTTAACCATTTCATTCAACAATCTCGTAGCCTCTTTCCACTGTTTTGAAATGCATAGGCCAAGGATTAAGGAGGAGTAAGTGAAAACATCTGGCGAAATGCCTTTACGGATTATTTCTGAAAAGAAGTTAAAAGCCTCTGCTATCTGTCTGTCCTTACAAAGACTGCCAATGATCATGTTATAAACATAAACACCAGTTACCTGATTTCTTTCTTCCATCTCCTTGATAAACTCAATTGTGGCGCCAGCGTTCCCTGTTTTGCACAACCCATTTATAATCGTTCCACAAATAACTGTATCGGGTCGAAATCCTTGGCCCCCATGTCATTATAAAACTTTACTGCTTCACCTATTTTATCCACGCTACAGAGTCGCCTGATCAAAGTGGTGAGCTTTGCGTGGTCCACTTCGTAACCAAGCTTCAAAGTTCTCCCCAAAACAGAGAAACCCCAATCGACCCGACTCAAATGGCAGTAACAATTCATTAAGATGCCCAGAGTATAAGCGTCTGGCTCTACCATTCCTGATGATTCCATTTGATTAAGTAAAGAAATTGCAGTGGTGTAATGTTTCATTCTCACAAAGGCGATTATCAAGTCAGTAAAGTGCACAATTGAAGGAAGAGGTCGCCTTTGGGACATTTGATCAAATAATGCCTGTGCATTGTGGAGGTTACTGAATTCAAATCCACATTGGTTGCTAACAGGCTTCACAAACCGGGTTCGACCACTCATACTGTGAGGTTTTTGATCTTTACCAGTTTGGGAAAGAAACGAAGCCCTTAAATTGTCGCTGGCAGTTGGGATCAATGAAGAAAATAAGACAATGCTGAAGAGAAAGTTTTAGAATTACAAGTACCTTTGTGGAGAGAGTAAGCCGAGCTCTAAAATTTGTGGCAGAAAAGACCAGTTTTTTTCATCTTTCAACTCCTCTCTCTCTCTCTATAAACAGCTCATCTGAAACTGGTAAAACAGCACCTGAGTCGAAAATTTTCACCTCGGACGTTATTAGGTTAAGCTTAGATTAATGTGTCAGAAAGCTGGACCCAATTTAAATCCGACTTTTAACTATGATTTTATATATCTATAATTTTAATATTTGTATACTAATCACGCTTTTATATACAGTATTTATAAATTTTAATATGTGTCCATCAGGATTAACCATTTATTTTCAAATACTTTTTTCTTTAAGTCTTAATTTATTATATGTTAAAAAAAAATTATTGTATAAATTTGTTTATAATTTTTTAAGAACACACTGGTACATATTTATTTTTTAAATTCATTTTATGTGTAGAACTAATTTAATCTGAGATTAACTGAATTTTTCTAACTGGAGTTTAACTCTAATTTAAAAACCGAGTATTTGTTGGGATTGAGTTGAAAAGATTCAGTTAAATGTTGGGTTGACTTGGTGGTTGTTTATCAATCTATTTAATATTCTAGAGTTAAGTAAAAAAAAAAAAAAATTATGAATTTTTAATTTTTTTAAAAAAATTATATTTTTACAAAAAATATCCCTCCAAAATTCACTAAAAATACTAATCCACTTAATTATTAAAATATTTATTAAATATAATATTTATAAAATATATTAAATATGTTGAAAGTAATTGTGTATTTGCCGCCTCTATTTTAACAAATGTCTAGATAAAAATGTAAACGCTATTAGAAAAATAAGACTTTTTAATACGGGAAAAAATTGTAAATAAGGCTAATAAATAAAGTCACCACTTACCATCGAGTTTAGGTCCATCCAAAAATTTATTCAAACCATGTCCATATCATCACTCTCGACTATGTTGCATCACGATATTGACACTCACATTAGCAACATTACTCATATTATACCTATAATAACGAAACTACGAATTTAATCAATAAAGCTTATCGTGAGTGTGCTTTTTTCTGAAGCTGGTGGGTGATTAGATCCTTCCACGTCATCTGATGAAACACTGAAAATTTCACAGCAATAATTTCTGGAAAGCATGCAAATCTTCATCTGATCATCATCAAAAAAAATAATAATAATAATAATAATTACATCCAACGATCAATAGTGACCCATCCGCTCTGGTAGGGTCAATCACCATATCCTTGCCCTAAAACCCACCGCACAACACACTCTCACCGAGCCCTCTCCTCCCTCTCCTTCTCTTCCCAATTCTTCTTCTCCTTCCCCGTACTCCGTGCAACACCAAGACTTGATTCCTCATACAAAAAAAAAAAAAACCTAAAACCAAACCCAATTGCTCCTCTCTCTATGTATATATATATGCATATACATATATATACCAACAGTTTGTGAAATTGTGTTCTTAGGTCTATGTCATCTTCATCGGCGTTTATCTACGAATAATCTACGGTCAGTTATACTCTTTCTCGCTCTATCAATGCTTTATATGCAGCTACATATGATTGATGATTACTATAATCCCAATTTTCCTCTGAAAATTTGTTAATATAAGCAGAGACAGTGAATAGTGTTAATTTTATCATTTTCTCGGAAAATTTGTTGTTAAACACAAGTGATTAGCCCTAGAATGGAGTTCGAACCATTAGGCTTGGGTGGCGAGGTGATTGAATTCGACATGATAGGACTTGGAGATGATGCCGTTGATATTGAGCATCATCTTGTGGATGATGATGATGAAAAGAACCTCATCGACAGTTGTTACGGTGGTGATGGTGGCGGTGTTGGTGAAATTTATATTCCTGAAGGGGATACTAATCTTGAGCCTTATGAGGGTATGGAATTTGAATCGGAGGAGGCTGCTAAGGCTTTCTATAATTCGTATGCTCGGCGGGTTGGGTTCAGCACCCGTGTCAGCATGTCCCGGAGGTCCAGGCGTGACGGAGCCATCATTCAGAGATCTTTCGTTTGTGCCAAAGAGGGGTTTCGTGTCGAGAAGGAGAAACCTGGGCGTGAGGCTGCCAGGGTTAAGCGGCCCCGAGCTGAGACTAGAGTGGGCTGCAAGGCCATGTTAGTAGTTAAGATTCAGGATTCCGGTAGGTGGGTTGTTTCCGGATTTGTCAAGGAGCATAACCACGAGCTTGTCCCGCCTGACAAGGTGCATTGCCTCCGCTCTCACCGCCATGTTTCTGGCGCAGCAAAGTCCTTGATTGATACTTTGCAGGGAGCTGGCATTGGCCCCAGTGGCATAATGTCAGCTCTGATTAAGGAATATGGTGGAATTAGCAATGTTGGGTTTACGGAGCGTGACTGTAGGAATTATATGAGGAGCAGTAGGCAGAGGACTCTTGGAGGTGACACGCAGATCCTATTGGACTATTTGAGGCACAAGCATTCTGAGGACCCGTCATTTTTCTATGCTGTGCAGGGAGATGAGGATCAGTGCATGAGCAATATCTTTTGGGCTGATTCTAAGGCGAGAACCAACTATACCTACTTTGGTGATACAGTTACATTTGACACCACGTACAGGTCGAACAGGTATCGATTGCCCTTTGCACCCTTCACAGGAGTGAACCATCATGGACAGCCTGTATTGTTTGGTTGTGCCCTGTTGATAAATGAATCAGAGGCATCCTTTGTGTGGCTGTTTAGAGCGTGGCTCGAGGCAATGTCTGGCAGGCCTCCAGTTTCGATAACCACTGATCATGATCGGGTAATTCGTTTGGGCATTACACAGGTCTTTCCCCAGACTCGTCACCGCTTTTGCAAGTGGCACATCTTTAAAGAATGCCAAGAGAAGTTGTCTCACATTCTTTCTGAACATTTGAATTTTGAATCAGAGCTCCATAAATGTGTAAACCTTACTGAATCAACAGGGGAGTTTGAGTCTTGTTGGTTGTCCCTTATTGATAAATATGGTCTTGGGGAAAATGAATGGCTACAAACAATTTATGCTGATCGCTGGCAGTGGGTCCCCGTATACTTGAGGGATACATTCTTTGCTGAGATGTCTATAACACAACGTAGCGATAGCATGAACTCTTACTTTGATGGATACGTAAATGCGTCAACGACTCTACAGTTGTTTGTGAAGCATTACGAGAAGGCTCTGGAGAGTCGCTATGAGAAAGAAGTTAAGGCAGATTATGATACCATGAACACTGCCCCAGTTCTAAAGACCCCTTCTCCCATGGAGAAACAAGCAGCCGAGGCTTACACACGGAAACTTTTTATGAAGTTTCAAGAAGAGTTGGTGGAGACACTTACTTTCTTGGCTACCAAAGTTCAGGATGAGGAGACAACCACCATGTATCAAGTTGCTAAATTTGGGGAAAGTCATAAAACTTATTTTGTTAAATTAAATGTTAGAGAGATGAAAGCAACTTGTAGCTGCCAGATGTTTGAGTTCTCTGGCCTTCTATGTAGACATATATTATCAGTCTTTAGAGTCACAAATGTTCTTACTCTTCCATCTTGCTACATCTTAAAACGATGGACAAGAAACGCCAAGAGTGGTGTCATGTTGGAGGAACGTACCAGTGATTTGTTGAATAGTTGTCGAGAGTCTCTTACAGTTAGATATAATAATCTTCGTCATGAGGCCCTCAAGTATGTTGATGAAGGTGTGAATACTGCTGACATTTACAATGTGGCAATGGATGCTCTAAGAGAAGCCACAAATAAAGTTGCTAATGCAAAAAAGAAAGATGGGAGAATTGCTAATGGCAATGGGTCTAGCAAAGAATACCATGCCGCTCATGAAAGTAATGCAAATGATACTCATGGGGTTCATCAATGGAGTGTGGAACAACCTCTATCTACAGTGAGTTTGTTGTTTCAATTGTTCAATTAGTTGCTTTTTTATTCTATTTTTTCTTTTTAAAGTTTTTTTAGCAATATTACTTTATTCTTATTTATGTCGTTCTTTTTGTTGTTTTAATAGCATCTGATATGCTTTTGAATTTTTGTACATATTTCAAATTAAATTCACTGAATAAAAATTTCCTAAATGAGTCCAAAGTAATAAAAGCTAGACTTCCATTTGTCAGCAACCGTGCAGTGAATAATTATACTGTGATTGGTGATAGGAGTCAAGATATATTTTTCTGAACTATGGCGGAATTATTATTGCCTTTTTGTGTGAAATGATTTTTAATGATGAGTTCATGTTCTTTTCTTTTCATATATATATAGATATAATATAATCTCTAAAGGTTAGGTTTGTCTCTGCGTGTAGGTAGAACATACACTAGGCAATGTCTTTTCAAATCATATAAATGTGTCCTGAATTTTTTTTTTTTTTTATAGGAGCTTTCACCCAAAAAAAAAAAAAAAAAAAAAAAAATTGAAAAAAAAAAAAGTAAACCAACAATAAA
>JAOTQH010000046.1:8063649-8078280 GCA_025631255.1 Cornus kousa
CATTATATCATACCGCAACAGTTACATTATGAAATGCAACACTACAAAATAATGATGTAATGCAGTAACATAAGCGATATGGAGTTGTTGCATAAGTAATGTAAATGCACACGACAGGCAATGAAAACGGCACACTTTAAAGTTGTGATCATAATTTTCCTAATTTTCACCACTAATGGACCATTATGAACACAACAGATTTGATTAGATGATTAATTTTGCAATGCAGGATTCATATGCATTATGTCGCATTTTCAAGAAGACAGTTGATCACGGTCCCAAAACTACGGAGCAGAATCGGACGACAAATAAGAAAAGATGTCAGGTGTTGGACAAGCATCTAATAGAAGATCAGGACACAAGTTCTGGGACTGAAATTTCAAAAGGAACAGAAGCTGAAGATATGAATTTCGATCACTGCAATCCGAAATATCCATCTGATGCTTCTTCTTCAGATCTTACCCAAGGGACACCACTTGAAACTTGTCAAACACATTTTTCACAAGCTCCATTTAAATCAGATGAAGATAACAGTTTAGCTGACATGTATTCTTTCGGAACAGACTGGCAATCGAATCTAGTTCAGGTACAATACTCTCTGTGTGACTGCATTTTTGTAGAATACAGATATATGCAGGAATATTGAATTGTTTGGTTACATCGTAAATTGATCTATATGGCCATCTTTTTCTTTCTTTTTAATTTTATTTTATAAGCCATGATTTATGGCATCTCATTTTCTAGATTACACTGAATATATCTAAAATGTGTTTGGTTCTGTTTAATTTGTAAAAATAATTCTAAAAAACTTAGAAACTAGAAAACTGTTTTATTTTTTTATTTTTTTAAAAAAAATCATTAAAGGTAGTTCTCAGAAAATGGACTTTTTAAAACTAAGTTTTAAGAAATTGTCAATTAAACAGAATTTTGTAATAAAGAAAAATAAACATTGAACCAAAGAGGCCTGTAGCCCACACTGATACACACACACACATAGTTGGCTTATGTGCTTCAAATGGTGCACAAAGACATCTCCTTAGCCCCTTTGAGTATTTTTTCAATCTTAAAGTAACAAAGTATCATGAACCAACGGATTGCAACAGATTGCAACAGCCTATGAGTTATCTATTTTTTGAATTCTTTTCAAAACAGTTGCACAGATTGTAACAAGCATCATTCAAAATAGTTGTCCGTGGAATTAGGATTTCAAACAAATGTTTGTTATCCAGTGTGTGTATTTAACTGCTGCAAATGTATATGAAAAACAGAGTTGTTCTCCATAATCTGATATGGTATCTGAGCCACCACGAGTAGTATAAGCCGATCCAAATTTTTTTTTTTCCCCTCTTGTATCCTGCTCTTCAGCACTCATGGCTACCGAATCTGACCCTGCAACCATTCTCAACACCAATGAACCACACCAAACTCTTATCAGCATCAACGTTGCTGCTCAAGCCCCTCTCAAACTCACCTCTTCCAATTACCTCTCCTGGAAACTGCAGTTTCAAACACTCTTCATTGGCTATGATCTTCTTGGCTATATTGATGGCTCCAAACCATGTCCGCCAGCCACCGTGACCCAATCCAATTCAACCAAACCCAATCCCAGATACATTCTATGGACAAGAAAGGATCAGCTAATCCTCAACGCTGTCATTGGCTCCCTCTCACCCACCATTACTCCCTTCATAGCTCAAGCCAAAACCTCTAGACAAGCCTGGACAATTCTAGCCAACACCTATGCTAAGCCCTCTCGTGGCCGCATCAAACAAATCAAAAACCAGCTCAAAAACACCACCAAAGGCACCCTTAGCATCACTGAATTTATGCAAATCATCAAAACTCGAGCAGATGATCTTGCTCTTCTTGGAGCACCCATTGATGAAGAGGAAATCACAGACAAAATCCTAGATGGTCTCGGTGATGATTACAAAGAATTAGTCCGCGCTGTCCAAGCAAGAGACACCTCTATCACCTTTGACGAACTTCACGACAAACTCCTTAATTTTGAAGCCTCTCTTCAAATAATCCCACCCGAGCCACACCACTTTCCAGCTACTGCAAATCCCACATACCGAACCAATAATAAACCTTGGCGTCCTTCTCCACCACAAGGCACTACCACCTCCAACTGGCGCCCATCATTCAACTCAACCAACCGCCCACCAGCTGCAACCAATACAGGACCCACCTCATCACAGGGCCCACGTCCCTCTCCCAGACCATACCTTGGTCACTGCCAAATTTGCAGAATTCAGGGTCACACTGCCAAACGGTGTCCTTCATTTCGACTCGTACCAGTTCAAACTTTCCCCACGTCCAGCTATTCCCAATAAGGAACCCCTTGGCAACCACAAGCTCATCTTGCCACCAACCCCACCACCACGCCATCCTGGCTTTTGGACAGCGGTGTATCACACCATGTTACATCTGATCTGAGCAACCTCTTCCTGCATGCTCCATACATTGGAAATGATGATATCATGATCGGAGATGGCTCCAATCTTCCCATCACCCACACTGGTTCCACCTCTCTCCAAACTTCTCACAATACCTTTACATTAAACAATGTTCTCTGTGTTCCATCTATGAAAAAGAATCTCATCTCTATATCACAATTTTGTCATTCTAACAATGTTTCCATAGAATTCTTACCATCCACTTTTCTTGTGAAGGACCTTCAAACCGGGGCAACACTGCTGAAAGGACAAACTAAAGATGGTGTCTATGAGTAGCCAACCTCCTCCCCTTTGATTGCCTTCGCCACAATAAAAGCCACTTCCTTCGACTGGCACCATAGATTAGGACATCTTGCTTTTCCAATTCTCAAGCATATTGTATCTAGTAATCATTTAGGCTTATCTTCCTCTTTATCTCCTGATTTCTCTTGTAATGCTTGTCTTTGCAATAAAAGCCACAAATTGTCTTTCTCCAACTCTACCATTGTCTCTACTAAACCTCTTGAAATCATATTTTCTGATGTCTGGACCTCTCCAATTTTATCAAACAATGGCTTTAAATATTATGTCCTCTTCATTGATCACTTCACTAAATATATCTGGTTTTACCCACTCAAACACAAATCTGATGTTAAAGAAGTCTTTAAAAGGTTCAAAGCCATTGTAGAAAAACACTTCAATTTAACCATCAAAACCCTATACTCAGACAATGGTGGTGAGTACATCTCCCTAGCTGACTTTCTTTCGACCAATGGTATCTCTCATCTCACCACTCCACCTCACACACCTGAACACAATGGTTATTCTAAACGAAGACACCTTCACATAGTCGAAACAGGCCTTACTCTCCTCACTCATGCTTCTTTACCCCTCTTCTATTGGACATATGCCTTTGCCACAGCAGTCTACCTCATTAATAGAATGCCCACTCCCACTCTAAATCTGTCCTCACCCTACCATAAGATCTTTCTAACAGCACCAAATTACTCGAAATTAAGGGTCTTTGGCTGCTTATGCTACCCTTGGCCTCACCTTACACATCACACAAACTTGAATCACGGTCCAAGCCGTATGTTTTTCTTGGGTACTCTCTCACTCAAAGTGCATACTACTGCCTTGACCCTTCAACTTCGAAAATCTATGTCTCCAGACATGTCAAATTCGTCAAATCTCAGTTTCCCTACTCCTCATTAATTGGTCCATCCTCCACTCCTACTCCCACCACCATCGCCACTTGGATTCCTGCACCAATTAAATTTATGTCACCCTCTTCCCAGCAGCCACTCAGTATACCATCTGAAGTCATCGTCCCTCAGCAACCTCTAAGTGCAGCTCCAACACATCCTCCAGTACATAATCCATCCACCAGCACAATCCCAGCCACTCATCCCACCTCAACTTCCGTAACATCCTCAACCAATATAAACCCACCACTACATATTTCAACGTCATCTTCTCCTAACCCACCCGAAACTAATCCCCTTCCAACACATTCAATGACCACCCGAGCCAAGAACCACATTCATAAACCAATAACCAAAATGAACCTTCACACCCAACTCTCTAAATCCAACGACCTTGAACCCACAACAGTGACTAAAGCCCTTTTAGATCTAAAGTGGCGTGAAGCCATGTCTGATGAGTGTGATGCTTTAGTTAGAAATGGAACATGGGAACTTGTTCCACATGATTCTACACAAAATATAGTTGGGTGTAAATGGATTTTTTGAATTAAACGTAACTCTAATGGCTCTATTGACAGGTTCAAGGCACGTTTGGTCGCAAAAGGATTTCATCAAAGGCCAGGAGTCGATTACCTGGACACGTTCAGTCCTGTTGTAAAACCAACCACAGTTCGTGTTGTCCTCAGCCTTGCTGTAACTCGGGGTTGGTCCCTACGCCAACTTGATGTCAACAACGCCTTTCTCCAAGGACACCTCTCCGAGAATGTCTACATGCAACAGCCACCAGGTTTTGTTGATCAAGATAATCCGTCCTATGTCTGCAAACTTCGAAAGGCAATCTATGGTCTCAAACAAGCACCTAGAGCCTGGTATCATGAACTTCGCACTTTTCTTCTTGACTCTGGCTTCAAGAATTCTCATGCAGATACCTCACTATTTGTTCTCACCACTGCTGGACATAGTATGTATCTACTTGTCTATGTGGATGACTTAATAATCACTGGTGACAACACTAAGATGATTGACTCCTTTATTGATCTTCTTGCTCATCGGTTTTCCATAAAAGATCTTGGACATCTATCCTATTTCTTGGGTGTGGAAGTAGTCCCAAATCAGCAAGGTATTTTATTATCTCAAAGGCGTTATATTCTGGATATTTTGGCTCGAACTCATATGACTGATGCGAAACCAGTGCTCACTCCCATTCCATCTAGCCCACCTCTGATGTTAAAATCGGGCTCTCCTCTATCTGATCCTACAGAGTACAGAACAGTGGTTGGCAGCCTTCAATACCTCTTGATTACAAGACCAGACCTTGCGTTTGCGGTTAACAAACTCTCTCAGTACATGCACACCCCAACAACCGACCATTGGAGCTTTGTTAAACGTCTATTACGCTATCTATGTGGAACCATTAATGAAGGAATACAAATACATCGCCAGTCACCATTAAATCTACACGCCTATTCAGACGCAGATTGGGCAGGTGACAAGGATGATTTTTCGTCCACCAGTGCTTATGTCATCTATCTTGGTCGCAATCCAGTCTCCTGGAGTTCTAAGAAGCAGAAAACTGTTGCAAGATCTTCCACTGAAGCTGAATACAGGTCTGTCGCTAATGCCGCTGCTGAGCTCAACTGGCTTTGTTATCTCCTAACTGACCTTGGTATTCAACTACCTAGCTGTCCCGTTCTATACTGCGACAATGTTGGTGCTACCCAACTCTGCTCCAATCCTGTATTTCACTCCAGAATGAAACATGTTGCCATTGATTTTCACTTCATCAGGGATCAAGTACAAAATGGTGTCCTTCGGGTTACTCATGTTTCTTCAGCAGATCAACTTGCTGATGCCCTCACCAAGCCTCTTCACCGTGCCCGCTTTCTTGATCTCAAATTCAAGATTGGACTTCTCTCTCGAGCTCCATCTTGAGGGGGCATATCATGAACCAACGGATTGCAATGGATTGCAACAGCCTCTGAGTTATCTATTTTTTGAATTCTTTTCAAAACAGTTGTACAGATTGTAACGAGCCCGTCAGCTTCTCCAGTTTAGACTCATTCAAAATAGTTATTCCATGGAATTAGGATTTCAAATAAATGTTTGTTATCCAGTGTGTGTATTTAACTGTTGCAAATGTATATGAAAAAAAGAGTTGTTCTCCATAATCTGATAAATAGAAGCTTTTTTGGAACGAATTAAATAGGAACGAATAGGAGACCTCTCTCATAGGACGCAGGAATCCCGATCCGATCGATACAATTCATGCGCTTCGTATATTGCTTGAGGACTTTTTTATTTTTTTTATATGTATTTTTAAAGTGACTTTAATTGTGGCTGAGCCATTTTGGCGCGGTAGCGAAAATATTTGGACGGAAGTTCAAAAAAAATTATTTTCTTTATTTTTATTCAAATTTTATGCATAAAGGAAAATTAGAATATGAATGTATGTCTAATTTAGCAATAATATATCTAATTTGTAAGGGTATAAATGGAAAATTTAGTTATTTAGGAAAAAAATGATCTCAAAAGTAAGACTTTCTTGTCTTAGAGATGATATTTAAGACACATTTATTTTTCAATGCGAAAAATTGGACTTGATAATTTTCTCCAGTTAATATTACTTGCAAAAATCATAGGGTAGTTTTACTTCAATTTGTTTACTTAATTGATACTCAACACTGCGTAGTGTAATAAATATACAATAGGAATAGACAAATTATATTAAAAAAACTATAATATAGAATAATGGAGTCCTAAAATTATAAGATTGTTTGTCTATATACTCTATATGGATGACAACGGGGCAAAGTTGGGGCGGGTTTGATAAAATTATCATATCCTTTATTTTCACAAATTGAAACAACGGGGTTAATTGCACATTTTGTATATTATTGGGGCTTTTTTGCATTTGACCATTTTTTTAATGACAATGAGTGATTTAAAATTGATCAATTTTAAGAATATTCCATTTTGAATTTTTATCAACAATTAATTTGCTAGAATAGGTGGGGATCGTGTATTTTTTGACCCCTTTTATAAAATTTAAAACAAAGATGTGAACTTGGGAGTATTGGTCAACAAAATATGAACTGGAGACTTAACCTTGGTATACCTATGGTTGATCACGGATCGGTTTGGTTCAGTTTGGGGGTAAAGTTCAATCTAATCCGATCCCCATGGATTGGTTAAATTTGAAACATAACCGATCCGTGGGAACTTTCAATCCAAATCAAGCCGATCTGTGAAATAACAGATTGGATCGGTTCGGTTCCCACGGATTGGGCTTTTCAAACCTTGGAACATTAGTATCTTCTACAGTTGTCATTTACCAAGAACAAAAATTGTTACATTAGATTTAGCTATTAATACCTATTCCAATATTCCTCATCTAAACCAATTATATAACTTTAAAAAAAAAAATCACAAATTAAAATCAAACTATATTTACGTCTTTATAACTAAATACCTAACCTACCAATTAAAAGATCATCATAATTACGTCTTTATACAAATAAATAATAAATCAAACTAAAATCTTTTCAAAAAAATATTAGAAAAATAAGACAAACAGAAGAAATCAGTAAGGACATTACAAAAAACAATATGATTTGTTCAGATAAGAGAAGAATAAGAAAATCCATAAAAAAATCTTATGAACTCATTGGAAAAGAGGTCGATCCAGTCGAAGAGGTCGTCGTTGCTTCGATACGCAAAGGTGGCCATTGTTTTGATGTATTGTAGGGTGAATGATGAATTGAGAGATGCTGGATTGAGAGACGAGAGATTGGGAGGCAAGAGGAGGAAGAGAGAGGCGAAGAGTGAAGACTGTGAGGCTGAGGAGTGAGGCGCACAACTCCTGTAATGAGTATAAATTCTAATGACTAATGAGATAACTAGTTGGTGGTGTCATAAACCGACCAATTAAAATGAGATGATGTGATGATGTGAGTGTGTGGCCAAGTTTTAAATTTATAAAGTGTCACTACTACCTCTAACTAAAAATATAATCAGGGTGAGTAGGGATTATCCCAAGGGATTAGGGAGCAGTATTGATATGGAAACAAAATAGGGTTAGTAGGTCGAGTGATCAAAATGTGGTTTGCTCGGTTGATTAAACAAAAAACTAAAATTAAGCAAGTTCAATATAAAACAAGTAATAGTAACTGAAAGATAGAGAAAACAAGAGAGAGAGGTTTTGGAATCCAGAGGTCATTACTAAACATCACCTTTCTAGACACTTAATGTGTATTGAATGAGGGGAAACATGTGTTGCAATATTAGTGTGTGTGTTTGGTTGAATCAACAAGCATTGATGACTAATTAAGTATACATTGTCTAAACAACCTAATGAATAGCACAATATATCAAACTAAGCCATTAATCCTTCCTTTAAGCTCATAATCCAAACATATCAAATAGTTAGAGAAATATACTACTTGCATTCATGAGCATGGAATATCAAACAATAAGCATGAATTGTCCTCCCATCTAACAAAGTAAGGCAACTACACTAAAACTAAGCTAGGGACATGAAAATTAAACTAATTAAACTAAGGGAGATGCACAATCCATTAAGAAATGAGTATGAACTATCAAATAAACCACAAGAGTATTATATTAAAGCACCATGCCTTAACAATCTCTAGATCCATAGCATCAACAAACATAAACATACATCAACAACAAAAAAACTAGAGATAAACACATGAACATCTATTCTAGCATACATAAACATATGAATAGAATGAAATGATCAACTGGAAGCATTAAACCACACAAATCTTTGTATAAACAAGATTCATATATAAATCAAGTGTCAAGACAAGTATTACAACTCAAATCCCCTCAAAATACAAAACATCAAGGTCTAAAAGGCATGCTTTGGGATAACTCTAGCCCTAAGAAGATGTTTAACCACTCATTGATATAGTCCTCCAACCCTCAAGGGCTATCTCCATGGTAGGGATGATCTCCTTCTTGGTAGAAACCCTAGATGAATGGAAGAGCTCCCAAATGGTGTGTCTCTAATCTCTAGCCTCTTCTCCTCTATTTTCTTAATCTCTAAGTATATGTATCTCTATATGAATATGTGAATGAATGTACTCTTAAAATGGCTTCAAATCCTTATATAGGTAGCTCAAGTGTCACACCCAATGGTCTGGACTCGTGCACTAAGGCCCCTTCAATGATTGCACCATGAACCAACTTTTAATGAGCTGAACTTTGTTTTAATTCGCACTTGAGAGGGTTCGATTGATCGAGATTTGGTGAGATCGATCGAACTTTGATGAGATCTATCAAATGTTGGCGACATCAATCCTTCCTTGGCAGCGCCTTTTTGGAATAAAGACAAATCTGAGATATTTTCAGGATATTTTGGGGAAAGAGACAAAAGTGGTTGGTGAGGATAAGATCAAAGGATTTCGATCCATCTAAGGAAAGTTGGATCGATCGAAGGTGGTGGATTCTTTTGGATAAGGACAAGGGCTTGGATCCATCCTGAAATGGCTAAATCGATCACTTTCAGATCGATCGAACATGAGTGAGATCGATCGAAGATGCTACTTTTCCACCACTTTGCTCATTTCTTCCATTCAGCTCAAGATTGCTTCATTTATGCTCTTATTTTGCTTAATTGACTTATTTTGGAGATAAGTGCCTAAAAATGGAAATAACACGAAATTAATCTAAGGCAGGAAATAAGATAGATAAAGGTCCTAGAATACCTAAGCTTAAGGGGTTTAAATGTGTACTTTTCAGCGCTTATCACTAGTGACCTAAGGTTAACTTAAATAATGAATAAAAACAAAAAATAAAAATACAGTAATAAATGACAGTAAGTATATATATAATATATTAATATATAATTAAGGAAACGGATTGGTCGGTTTAGTTAACGGATCAGATCGGTATTTTCAAGACCCAATCCGTTAACCAAACTGCGAATAGCAGATTGCTATTTTTCTAAATCATTACCAAACCATGAGATATAAAAACTGAACCGAACCACACGGATCAAATTGGTTTGGACCGGGTTGACGAATTATTTGAACACCCCTAGGTATACTTTAGAACAACAGTTATTTGTTACCTTGAGACATATTGGCAAATCATTTAATTGGAATGATAGAGTAAACTGGACAATATGAATTTCTCTAATAAAGAAAAAATTATATTAAATTAATTAATATTACAGTTGTCAATGATAGAATGTTCAATTAATTCATTACATTCTTCTTTTGAGTAGCCTTCAAGTTAGAAAAATGCTTATGATTGGAGGAAATTCACAACTATACAAATTAGGTAGAATTCGGCGCGCTAGGGAACTAGACAACACACCGCCAGCACATTGCCAGTAGGCACTTCGATCGATCGAAGATCTTCGGTCGATCAAACACTTAACTTCGATCGATCGAAGGTAACGTGGCTTGAAACTATCTTCTTTGGCCTTATACACTTAGCTGAGCTAGCACCGCCTAACTTTGATCGATCGAAGGGAAGCTTCGATCGATCAAACTTCCTCAGAGACCATTTCGTTAGCTTCTTTCCAACTTTGCTCCTTAGCTCCAAAATTGGGCTAAATGGCTCTTGTTAGTCTGTTTGAACTTTATTCACCTGAAATAGACAATAACACAAATAAGTATTTAAGATATAAAAGTAAGAAGATGAATGGACTAAAATATCCTAACTTAGGTGTTAAAATGCATCACATTTGAGCATTCATCAGTTTCGAAACCTTCAAGCGAGTTCTTCCCTAACTTTCCTTTTAGAACTCATAAGGATTTCACTTTTAGTATCAATGTATAGATTAATTTTATTTGCTTAAAAATTATAATTAATTAGATCATAATAATTAAAAGCACATATTATTATTTGATTTTTTTGTATTTTTTGATTTTAATTAATTTATATAGGTATTGTATATATATTTTAAAATCAACATATAGGTTAATCTGTGACCTAAGATGGGTAATTAGGGTTTCTAGAATTTTTTTGGAATTTTCTGGGATTTTTATGAAATTTTTTGGATTGGGTTTTTATTTTTCAAATAATTATTTTAATTATTTTATAATTATTCTGGGTATAATTATATATATAAATTGTTATATATATAAACTAGTGGCTTCTGTGCAATCGGCGCGTCACATGGTATTACGGTGCACGCGGATCATGAAGTGCTGAGATGATTAATTTGATGAAGAGGTGAAAGATCTGATGCGGTGTGGTTCATGATAATGTGGTGCACACGCTGATCTAGGCTGTGGGTGCAGTTGATGGATGGTGGATTGAATAGGTGTGGCGCGGTATATGATAGTATAGTGCGCGTGTGAATTTGAACCATAGATTAGGTGTAGTCAACTTAGAAATAATCTGGTGCGGCGCGAACCATCAGAGTTGATGCAGCAGTGAATCGGAGCACGCCACGTGTCAGAATCTTAGTCTTTAATCCGGTGAGGTCGCGCTCACAATAGCGATTGAGCTCAGCCTATTATTCTACCTGTTTTGTTACTCGAAATTTAAACGATCATAACTCATTCATCTTAAATAGAAATTGGGTTATTCTTGAGCTTAAATTTAAGGATTTTTCATCCTCTTTCCAATGGTACAAATTTCATTCTCAGAATCACATCCTACTAGGAGATATTTATATTTTAGTGAGACGATGTAGGAAAATTATTTGAACCGAGATGGAGTATTTTTGGGAAACCATTTCTAACGATATTTAGTAGCATTTAATTTGCGTAAATATAATTAAATTAATATATTGTTGATATAAGGAGGTATATATATATAAATATATATATATATATATATTATATATGTGTGTGTGTATATATGGTTTATTTAATTTATAAGTTGTATGGATGGAGGTATATCTATATATATAATTATTGATATATATGCATGTATATATGATTTTAAATAATCAAGGATTATTAAATAATGTGTTATACACACATATATGTATATATTATTTACGATGATTAATATTATTAGTCTTATTTGGTATATCTGGATAGGTTGGTTATTAAATTAATTATATGCATATGATATCCATGAAATGCCTAGGTATGAGTTGTTTTGTTGATAAGTTAATTTGCCTATGTAAGAATTGTTTGGTTGATAAATTAACTTTTAAAGTTTAGTACGTGGTTGAATTGTAAGTATAGATGAGTTGCCAAATGCGTAAATATATTGCCTAAGTATTTGTATGAATAAAATACATACATAAGAAGTATGGATGAGTTGCTAATTTAAAAGTATAAATATATAATACTTGTGGAGGCATGGTTGAATTGCCAATGTATAAATAAATATACTTAAAGGAGGTATGATTAAATTGCCAATATATAAATAAATATATTTATAATGGCATGATTGATTTGCCAAAACATAATTAAGTTGCTATGTGTTAGATGATTAAAATTTCGTCTAAGGTTATTGTATGTATAGGTTGGATTAGAATTAGATATTCTTAAATTGAAATAATCTACTAATTGCAGGTTAGTGTATTATTTTATGTATATTTATAAAATAATATTGGTTGAGACATGCATGATTTGTCAAAACCTAGATATTGGCTGTGTGATTTAAATAATTAAATCATTATTGGGTTTTGGATTAAATATAATATTCTTTTAATTATATTTTATTGTTAAATTGTTAAATAATTGTTTATGATGGAATTAAGGTTTAAGGAATATTTGTTTTAAAAGAAAATGAGTTTATGGATTGGTCTAAGTACAATTATTACTTAATCATTATTTAATGGGTTTAGAAATTTAATGAACCGATTAATGGAAGGGATTAGTGTATTATATATAATTATTTATATATGTGTGTATCATTGTGTATTAAAGATAAAAAATTTAATAAGATTGGTTTTGGTCAGAGATGATTTGTTTATTAATTTTCAGAGGCCTGGTAAAGAGAGCTTACTCGTGGGTCTAACTCACGATTTATTTTTCAGATTATTAGAAGTTCCAGTCTCAAGTTTGAGGATCCACAACTGGGAGACTGTCATTCATCTACTCATCTTTTTTACTTTTAAGTAGTATTGTTATTTATTGGATAATGTTTTTAGGGATCCTTGAATTATAGAATTCCCGAGTTGTACTTTTTGAAAAATATTAAATTAAATTATTATTTAATAGATTTTTCTTCAGCAAGTTATTTATTCTTTTTATTTCTTTTTGTAATCGATATGTGCTTGTTTAAAATACTTTAATTCTCTTGATATCCTCTGATTTTGTGCATGGACTTGATCAACCCGTATTCCAAAATTAAGGGGTCTCACACACTGTAAACATAGTATAAGATATTTTCTGCACTTCACCCGGCAGATATCAACTGCAAATTATGGTTTGTGTTTTAGAGATTTTGAACTCATTCACTGCACAATGTTTTAAATATGATACCAACAAACCATAACTTTTTTTTTTTTTAACGCCAAATAGGAATACAATTAAACAGAAAGAGGAATACAATCAAGATTTAGAGCATTTAACAGCTACTGGGGCCATATACTCCAAACCAAATCACTACACTGGGCTTCCAAAGCCTTTCTACTCAACAGGTGAGCCACCAAATTTCCTTTTCTAGGAGTCCAGGCAAGAGAAACGCCCACACAAGACTCAAGAAGGATGGAAATATCCTCATAGACAACTACAAGAGCTTCTTCAGATGGAATCAAACGCATCACAGGCAACAAACCATAACCTAACAACCAATAATATAACTGCAACAAGCAGTAGTCGTTATACAAGCACAGCTGTAATTTAATAAATCCAAAGTTTGTTTCTAATCCTTGTAGTTTATACTATTTATGAATATATTATAGATCCAACCTAAAAGGATAAGAATGCAGGAACGACGTATTGAGGTTTCAACTGTCTGATTCCAACCCTAAAAATCAAACAATTGCTATTTAACAATATTATTTAGTTATGATGGTTTTGATGCCAATAATTGTACCGTCAAACTGGAATAAATCAAGTTGAATTAAGTTCATTTGGAAAAGACCTATCAGCCCAACAGGGAATACAAAAGAACTAGACAAGCCCGCATGGATGGGCAAGTGAAAAAGGGGTTCTGCACATATCCGAAATTTATAAACTATCTTAAAATTCGAAGTGACTAGTAAGTCCATTGATTTTTTATTACCACAAAATAAAAATAAAAATAAATAAATAAAACCAACCAGACAGCTTTAAATGGGACAGGCTCAGTGAGCCCAAACCAAAAAGATGTTACAAGGGTCAATGCCAATTCTAATAGCCAATTGAGATTCAAGAACGGATATGAACAATTCCAGTGCAATCGGTTTGGATTGACTTGTCCAGTTTATTTGTGTTGAAGTGCAATCAGTTTCTTAGATATCCTCATTTTTTCTCAATTTTGTTTACCCTGATTCCATCCTAATTATTACATTTATTTATTGTATATATATATATATATATATATATATATTAGGGATCCAGAAAATGAAATCTTGTTATTTTAAATAATCATTTGTCTTGAGTTATCACCATTATACTTTCATTTCCAATATTTTATTGTATTTACATTCCATATATTAAATTTAGCTCTTTTGATTCTAAACCGTTCAATTCATGTTATGTTTGGGAGCATCGACATTATGGATTTAGAATTAGAGGAACGACTCGGTGCTTCTAAATGCAACATGATATATATTTCCATGTATTTACTTTTTTTTGCTAGAATTCCTTATAAATCTAAAAGAACTATGTTACTAGTAAAAAATATGAACCAAGGAATGTCTTGTATAAAATTTAACTAATATAAGGTTTGGTTTTCTGTCTTAGGATGGAAGAGGTCTGGGATATTATATTTGTTGCAAACATTTGTACTCTTCTTGTTCTTTATTTTGGTTATATAAAAAATTTTGTTGCTCTTGTACTGGCATATACAGTATATATTCAAAACAGAAACTTGTTGGACCAAAAGTGCAAGAGAAACTTAAT
>JAOTQH010000046.1:8078607-8099832 GCA_025631255.1 Cornus kousa
ATAACATGCTGCGTGCGTGTGTGTGTGTGTGATCCAACATGAGGAAGTGGTATCGAGGCTTAGCCCATGTTATATCACTTCATTACAAATGAAAGATTCTGAGTCCCTAATGGAACAAATGAGTGTGCATGTGCGTGAATTGCACACACAAAAAAAGGAGGAAGTATATGAAACGTGAGTGTCACACAAAATTGAGGATAAAATGGTAATTTTGGTATTCCTTCATATTATTAGGTTAACCGGCCTTAGCAAGGGCCAGCTCTCCCGTTCTCTCCTCTCTTTACTCTCTCAGCCGCTTGATTTTTTCTCAAATTTTGTGACAGTAACCAAAGCATGATTGTTAAGTATCAGCAAATACTAAGATGGATTGCCTCAAAACATATCAGTATGGGCAAGGCTGATACCCAAGCTTACAATTACTGTCAAGCAAGTTATCTCAACTTCTCAAGTATAAGTCAAAAACTTCACAACTTGAAAATGTAACGCCACTAACAATACCTACTGGTTAATAAATAATTAATACATTCAATGACTGAACACAACAGCATTAATAGAAAAATGAAAACAATTGAGTATCTTTGATTAAACTGATATATTCTTATTCAACTCTCCCTCACGTTACAACTTTGCTCAAGTTCAATGAATTGATAAATAATCTTTTGACAGAAACTGTAAAAGCAAGCTATCGTATAAAAGTAGATATTAACAATAAAGGGTATTATCAATTATTAATTGATCTAAATCTCACATAAAACTATCATACACCAACACTGGGGCATCTGAAATAGGATTTTCAAAAGATTTTAATTAATATTTCTTAATTATTGTAATTGATTATCATAACATAATTAATAGTCATCATCAACTTGCATTGCCAGTATTGAGTAATATCACTAATACCTAATTGTACCACAGTCCATAAATACTATGAGTGATACCAAGAACTAAACTTTTGAAACTAACCTTCCTCCGAAATATTGATAAGAAGTAAACAATGAACTTAACATCCAAGCTATGATAGGAAAGTAGAGGCTACAATTGTTGGTACCATGTCAAACACTAGGTTGAAGTGATCGTTGTGTCATCTATTTTATCACATTATTATTTTCACCATTGTTTAATTCTGCATTAATTAACCTGGATAAATACATAAATATATATACTTGTATAATATAGTAAGAAAGATAAGTAAATAGCCCTTACTATGTCTGAAGTTCGAGAAGTTCCTTGCATTCCAATATTGAACACTATATATATATATATATGGTGAACAAGACAATGCTATGAAACAACCATATATCCCAATAACACACAAGCGATTTACCCAATAACAAACATAAGAAAGGCGTCAATTCAGTGCAGAGTTCTAAATATTCCAGAACTGAAATTTAATGAACATTAAACAATTACTGAATTACATTTAAAGCACAAGTAAGACAGACAATTGAACGCACAAAATGAATTATCATGGAATTCACAAAGAAAAATGCCAAAATTAATCACTTTAACAAACTAAATGCTTTACTTGAAAGCATTGAATAAATAGTTAGAAATTACCAATGCAAAATTAATAGCTGGAGAAACGCATTGCTGTATGCTATTGGGGAGCATACAAAAAAGTAAATCAATAAACAAAAAACAATTGAAAGTTAACTAAATCAAAGTACCCAGAATAACAA
The DNA here is from genome assembly GCA_025631255.1 of Cornus kousa. NCBI lineage: Eukaryota > Viridiplantae > Streptophyta > Magnoliopsida > Cornales > Cornaceae > Cornus > Cornus kousa. Next base: position 8,080,287 of record JAOTQH010000046.1, read on the forward strand.
AAAATAAAATTGTGAAGAAAAGAGGGAAAATTGTGAAGAACAATTGTTAATCGAAACTGAATCCCCAACAGAAATCTAATTCTGAACAACAAAAAGGATACCAAAGGACAACAAAAAGGATGCCAAAAACTGAACAAATTCACAAGAAAAATAGCGAACCGAATTAGCCCTAGAAGAAGAAGAAATAATACCTAAAAACTGTCCGTACGAGTTTGGTGAACGCTGATGCGAATGACTTGTCAGTTACGAACAAAAGAGGGGCTAGGGTTCTTCTGCTTCAACGCTAAGACACTCTCACCGCACCCAAATTCCCTGGCCGCCTTGTTGGAGTTTGTTGCGTGTATATATTTTTTCCTGTATATACACATATATACTTTGTCTGTTTGTACTTTTTTTCTCTTTTGTTTTTTTTTTTTCTTCCTGTATTTATGTGTGTGGATAACGAAAGAACAGCTGCAATGAGGCATAACAACCATCACCTCCAAGAGGTTTCCAAGAGCTTTCCTTTGCTGCTTCAAATGTTACTTTGAGGAACCGTTAACAAAGTCAAAATGCAAACGTATTTGTCTTTATCTTTTTACTTTAATCCCAATTTTTGTAATAACCACTAAAAGGGTAAAATCACATTCAATTTTGTTAATCATGGTACATGCTCGTTTAGGGAGGTAAATTTTAACCCGCCCATTAGGATGGGTTGGCAAAAATTACCCGTCCCGTTATTTCTCATTTAGAACAATCACGAGAGTGGTTAAATAATTTTAGGATAGAATGAAAATCCGCATGATGATGGGTAGGGATAGGAAAAAGATCAACTCATCAGTCCTATTTATAGTGAAAAATTACAATTCTGTCCTTATAAAAATATATCCAATAACATGGGATAATTAGAACGGATCTGAAATCATCCTACTAGCACCGTCGAGTTTGGGAAGAGAGCTTAAAATCAATAAAGCTCTCAAACCGCCCGATTAATAATTACTATAAATTGTGGCATTTGTATAAGGGAGAAGTTGTTGAAACTTATATATTTGGACACTTTTTAATTATGTAAACACATTTGGAGAAAACTACAAGCAAAGTCTCCAAAGTAGACAATATATACGGGTTGTGGGCAAGACGTGAAAAATGGTATTAGAGACAATGGGGGATTTTATAAGCCTATGCGAGAACGTTTAGTCTCAAGAGAGGGTGATTGTGACGTTCCACATCGCCTAAGAGAAAACTGTACACTAAGAGAAGAGTGAGCAAAACGAACAATAGGACGGGTTGTGACATAAATAAATTCTTGTATTCTTTTATTAGCTATAATTTTCTTTTTTTATAATAATTTAAAATTTTAACAATATTTTTGTTATTATAATGGCTAGATATTTAACTATGCCAAAAAAAATTACATAATTAATCTTAAATTTGTGAAGTTTGAGTAATTTTGCTTAAGACACATGTCTGTCGGGCACCCCAAATCTGCCCCAACTCTAATGCGAGATGCCCTAAACTGGGTTTTGGAAAGAAAAAATAAAATAAAAAATAAAATAAAATAAAAATAAATAAAATCACTGATGAAACAGATTTTTTTAAATAAAAAAAAATGTGTCCCGTACCAAAACCCACCCCATTGATATCTCTATACCAAGTGAGGTGAATATATTTTTTTTTGATAACAAATGTTAGGATATTATTTTTCATATTATGCATGTGAATCCATAATATGTACGGGTCATTCATCACACTTTAACTGAATTTGCCGATACATCAAATAATTACATTGTTATATTTTTTTCTAACAGTCCAAAATATTATTAATTACATTCTTATATAGTATACCTACTTGAGTGATGTAAGTTGCAAAACCTAGTAATAAACTCATCTCTATGATGCTTACGAAACGTACTCACCCACTCTATGCCCCTTATAGATTTACTTTCTAACTGCATCTTGGTAAATTGCTCTTTACTTTCATTTGCAAACATTTTACGTCTAAACCAGCAGCCAGAGGAGGGCTCCAAGAAGAAACACAATTCCACCCAAATTTGATCTTGATTCCATGCTAACATTACCGCAAATTCTAATCTACAAACTAATAAAACAGTAACTAGTTGCCGAATTTTAGCAACAGCGTCCATGAAACGCCTCAAATATACAACTTACGGAACAAACCTGATTGACTTGTACTAGTGCCAAGCGAAAATGCTTCTATGCTTTCGAAACATCAAGTATAGTTGGGACAAGAACAGAAAAACAAAACAAAAAATTATCATTTCGCATTCATGAATGTGGATTCAATTATATATGGTAAGCAAAATATACATGCACTTATATACAAACACTAGCTTGAAGCCTTCCGAGCATAGGATAGCTATCCCCTCCCAAAAATTCTGAGATCGCAGAAAATGGACCTCAGTATAATCAAAATCAACCAGGTAGTTGATATGCCTACACAACTACAAGCAATGTGGATGTTGTCAAAGCCCTCAATGCATCAGCTCAAATAATTGCTATCTTAAGTAGAACATTATACTTTACATGGAATGACGACCATCAGTCTTATCTCTCACTGGCCTTTCTTCTTGGATTTCATCCAAATCTTCATCATCCCCTTTCCTACCTGCTTGCTCCTTCCAATATGCAACCAACTTCTTCAAACGAGCCACTTCCTTTGACGAAACATTTTTGCTTGGATCATTTACAATTGATCGAACTCTTGAAGCATACCTAAATTACATAAACACTAATTCAATTAATGACATTTTCCCGTCAAACAAATTATGTTCACTCAAACGAGGTGAAACTTACAAACGGAGGCCAATAACTAAATCACCCAAAAAAAACCACAGAACAAGTGCATAACAACTTGTATGCAAAATGTCAAACCATTTACATATAGCATATTTTCTAGGAGTTTCAACTCTGACCTATTCAACTGATCATCACCCTACTTAGAGAAAAATTATAGTTTTAACATAAATAATTATAAAAAATTTAAAAAAAAAAAAAAAAAAAAAGAAGTAGGGACAATAAAGATATAAGAGCATACGTTAGAGAATTGTAAGTCTCGTCCAAGTTTGATTCAGCTGGAGAAATGTTCACAAACATCAGTGTTTTAGCATTACCCCCAAGTGAATCACTCATTAGCATTGTCAATTTATGATTCCTGTAGGGTATGTGCTGACTACCCGTAGACAAAGCACTAATAACATCCCCAAGAGCTGAAAGTGATTTATTAATGCTTTGAGCTTCCTTGAGCTGACTACCTGAAGAGCCCGACTTCTTCACTCTTTCAGAACCAGCAAGATCCACAAAACTTAGCTGCAAAAATGCTAGAATGCTCATATAAAGATGGATTTAACATTTCAACAAAACAAACAAGCATGAGGTAACCCAGTTCAATCTTATACCATGACACATCCAATTCACAGTAAAATGTGCATGCTTCTTTAGGTTCATGAGAAAGAAAAGGATAGGGAAATATATGTTTAGGTATGTCCTCCAATCGAAGTGGCATGCATCTTAACTTAATGACATATAAGACAACATGAAAAAAGATGACAATACCTTTCCTCTGGCCACAGATTGAGTTTGAAGGTTTGTACTCTCAATAACCACTGAAAGTATCAGGTGAGATCTTGAACTCTGCTCATTCATCAGAGTCCCAGTTGTATGACGTTGTTCAGATCCTCTCTGAATAATGCTTTTTAATTCGTCATATGTTGAAATGGATACAATAGTAACATTTTCTACAGAAACCATGCCCTATACATTCCAAGGTACCAAAGATGAAGCATTAACATGAAATAATAGTAGAGCACTACTCACCAATATGTTATATCAACCAATAACATCTAACTGATAGTTCTCAATTACTAATTCACAAATAAAACATAATCACCTTTGAATCCTTCTTTATATCCAGCTTCAAACGCTTTGCGTTCTTTGGTAGTAAAAGATCTACAAGTGTATCTTGATATAACTCCACCATATATGCCTGCATGGATTCATAATTGATACAACATAAACAAAATATAGAAATAGAATAACTTCCATTCAGCGTCCTAACTAAAAATACAAAGTAACCCAGGAGATATTTAACTTGTAGTAGTTGAAAAAATTTAACACCTTAAAAATGAGAATCTAATATGATATTCATGTCAGTAAGTACTATTCATTCCCATGCATAGAACAACTCAAAGATGTATTAACACAACACTAGATGCAACAATTAGTGAAAATGTATATTAATTGAGAATTTGTTACCTTTAAGGAGAATGAGAATTTGTTACCGTCTCGCTTTAGGATCTTAAAAAGCTCAGAAGTAGCAAGTGGAGTGAGTCCAGGATTGCTCGCAGATCCATAAATTGTAAAGGTCTTCCCAGAACCAGTTTGGCCATATGCAAATATGCACACATTATATCCATCTACAGCAGATTGCACCAAATACTGCATGAATGGAAATAAACAAATGAATAAATGATCATAAACAACTATGATTTTTGAAAAAATAAATAAGAAGTTACAAGCTACATGTAGAATTGCCATGACATGTAACCAAAGAAATGATAAATGACAACAATTCATTGTGGATTAATTGCACTTGCCCTTGTATCATCAAATACATCATCTTGGGTGGCATTTCCATCAAAGACGCGATCATATAAATGTTGCTTCGTTTTATCATCTCTCCAAACATGTTCGACTGTGAACTCATCAAGACTTTTAAGAACATTTCTCTCTTTCTCAGCAATCTCCTTTTCACTAAGTGGCCTTAACCGACAAAAGACTCGAATCTTGCCTTTCATATCTGAGATGCACAAGAGAGTCCAATAGATAAGTTGATGTCATTAATAAAAACATATAAATTTATAAAGCCAACAACAGTTAGGATTAGGAGTATTATATTTACCATGTTATCAGGGGAAAGGAAAGCAAAGAAAAAGAAGGATGTGCCTACCTTCTATTGTATTAAAATATCGTTTCCTTAAAACTTGCTCTTCCTTGTATAGTGCTTCTAATTCAGCCAATTGAGCCCCTTGCATCTTCAAGATTGCAGCAGTTTGCTCATTCTTTCTATCAATGTCCTAAAAGAAAGAAACTGTCAGCTAGAAATGGTTTCCCGTTGTAAATATTTTTAGAGAGAACAATACCAAAACAATATTAAGGAGGAAACAATAAGTAATATTATCACTCAGTAGTAGAAAAACAATGGAGATTCTGGTACACAATCACCACCTCTTTCATTTCTCTCAGTTCTTCTAATTCCTTCAAATTATTTTGCAATGTGGACAACTCCGTATTCTTCATTGCAAGAGTAGAACTTGCCACTGCCAAATCTTGTGTGACATCTTCTAGCTTTTTTTCTAGTTCAGAAACTCGAAGCCTCAATGCCCTGCGTTCTTGTTCGACATTTTTAGCAAGAACTTCCACCTGCATTTTCAATGGCCACAAGAGACCAATATCTTGAGCTTTTACCATCTCAATACACAAATACACTTCCCAGACAAAGCAAAACAATAGGGAGGATTACCTCAGCAGCCTTCTTCTTTTCAAGCTTGGAAATTCTTTCTTCCAATAATAGTTTTTCATTTACAAGTTTCTTGGTAATTTCTTCTGCTGCCTGCAACTCTGTAGTGCGCACATTCAACTCATTTTGCACCTTATTTAACACCTACAGTAAACATCATTATGCATTTAGTAACTAAATCAATTAAGATACAAGCCATAAAATGTGAAATTCCCATTATGTGAACCAGACATCAGAATATAACGATTTACACGGGTAGAATTGCCATCAACGATGTTGCGTAAATCAAAGATACTTGGATATCAATCTAAAATTAGCAACTTATATACTAGAACTGGCAGAAAAGGCAAATATATATTTTCATTAAGTGTACCCGGTTATTTCCTTCAATTAACTCCTTTTTGGCATTTGCCTCCGAAACAGGATTATTTAGATTTGCCAATCTCGCTTCCATGCTCTGCTTCTCAACTAATGCAGCCTAATCATCAAAACCATATTCGGATAAGGAAACAACAAATAAAGAGACTGAAAAACTGAATTCATATGCAAAACATACTCACCCGCAGCACCAAATCTTTTTCATCACACAAAGATCTGAATTTATCACGTTCACAAGTGACTTCTGTCAAGTTTTGCTTCTCGGATATCAAGAAGTCTTTCAAGCCCTCTAATTCTTCTTGTAAGACCAATTCTTGCCTTTCTTTTTCATGTAAATCTTCTAACAACTGCACAAGAATACCCTGATGATTAATCTCATGTGCCAATTCCCTATAATAGTTATTCGAACAAGAAATAACTCCTTTTCAATCAAATGTGAAGCTGCTTCTTTAAGGTGCAAGGATCTAATTAATGCACTTAAATAATGTCCTTTTGTCAGATTTAACAAAAATTACTAAAGATATAACAGAACACAAAAATGTAAAGCTGCTTCTTTTCTTTTTGCGAGAGAGAGAACCCTAAAATTAGTAGGCATTTTTTATTCAGTTAATCAAGCAAACAAGAAAGAGATGGATTGTAAGAAACAAATAAATAAATCACCACATGCATCTGACATGAAATTTCTCTCGCCTGGAATTGAGAACCATTTACAGAATACCTGATATTATGCATATTATTCACTCCAAATCTTTCTCAACATAACATTAGTATATTTTAGTTGATAGTTGAATAGCTTATTTCTTTTTTTCCATACTATGAAAAATATACGAGCTTGTTCAGAGTATCAAATTTACTTACTTGATTAGCATTGCTTTGGGATTCTTCAAGAGCTTTGGACAAATCCTGAACACGTTTCTCATAAACATCCGTGCTAGGAGGCTTAAAGTTAACAGAAACATCTCCATTTATTGAGCCATTAGCAGTAGACCGTGCTTTAGAGTAGCGGCGTAACATGACATCATTTATATGTGTTTGCAGGGCAACACAAATTTCTTCTCCCTGCATGAAGTGAAAAATAATCAATGCTATGTAACAATCAAAAAAGTAGCAGATAGGGCCTAAAAGTCCCAACATTGATACTGGAATAATGACTTAAAAAGAAGGTTTTCAACCTGCTTAGTTTCAAACTGAAATATATGCAAGACACCAGCAACTCTCATCTTAAAGAATACGGCAGTATTGCTGCTACCAAATTGCATTATGTCTCTTAACTCAGCTGAATGTAGATATTCTTTAGGAACTGGACGAAAGAAATGAACCTGTGGATAATGAGTAATCATATTCATGTTCAGAAATCAGCAAATTTACAAATGAGAAAACAAAATTTTGGAGCATGTATATAGCTAGAATAGTCCAAGACTAACCCCACGCTTATTAATGCCTAAGATGATCCTTCCAGGTAGAAGTCCAATGGGATCATCAATCTTGCGAACGCTAAAGAAAACTGAATTGCCATAAGGAAGTGTTCTCAATATCCGCAGAAATTGCTGTCTTGCATCATCCTTTGTTAAATTTTCCTACACAGGCAACAGAAATATCTTAGAGAACATAATATTCTTTACCAAAACATTGTTGTGAACAGCTCTTGAATATTACATATATTTCACAAATAACATACTTAAAATGCTAAACCCAACCAAATCATGAAATTAAAAGAAAAGAAAAAAGACCAAACAGAATATATATATATATATATATAAAATAAATTGTTATACTTGATTTGAAAGGCAAAATATCATTCTATCTGGAGCTACAAGTAAGGTTTGTCTTTTTCATTTTCCTAAAAAAAAACAAGGTTTACTGACTATGGAAAAAAAAAAAACGTTTGACTGCAATGCAAATACTGACTCTGCAATAGCCTGTCAAAAGGAAAGATATACACAAACAAACGAAGCAAAACAAGAAAAAGAGGAAAATTCACCCTCTAAAGAAAGGTTCCACAATTTTCAAAGTATCTGTTTTTACCGTTTGACGATAACGAGAAAGTATATCCAACTCCCATTCCCGCTTTGCCCGAGTAATTGCAATTTGTCTGGGCAGAAATCGCTCCAGCAGTGATGTCCAGTCGCTGAAAATTTTAAACAATAAAAGTGAAACTCACAAGAAAGTACAATACCGGAGAGGCAAAGTAAAACATATAATACCTAGACAGAGACAAGTTGACTAAAATAAAGTATTAATCCTTTAACGGTAAATAATAACAAACTGAATGATATAAAATATAAGAGAGTAATGGAACTCAGCAAATAGAAAGCAATGAGAGGCATACTAAAAAGAAATCAAATGGGGAAAAAATTTACTGACGTGCATGATTCAGGGTTGGCAACAAATCCAATTTCAACTGAAATTTGCAATGCAGACAGCTGTGCAGCATCATCTCTTCCAACAGGATAATTGCCCAATATATAATCATGTTGCAACTGTGACAATTTAACCAGACAACAACAAATCCAAAAGTAATAAATAACTGAAAACTCAGAAATGGAAACACTGAATATCCACAACCGGATAAAGCAACAAAAAATCAACTCAAAGCAAGATTTGATACTTGAACATATGATAACTGCACAAACATTGGGTCTGCTACAGCTTCATCTGACTCCCGAAATAACTTCTTTTTGAAAGTCATTTTGCAGTGCAAAATTTCTCCTTTACTTCGGTCCTTTGCAGCTTTGAAATCCGCCAAAAGATCCCCAATGTATTTGTTATCATCTAACCCAATATATTCCTCTAATATGACATCAAAGTGCACATTAGTAATTGAGAATGTCAAAACATTTAAATTTGGAAATAAGCTGAAATTGGTACCATTTCCAGGATCAGGTGATTTAGAACCAGTAACAACTTTACGGCACTCAAACAGACTGAAGCTAGAATATGCTGACAGTTTAATTATCCCGGCGAGCTCCTGAAGTGGGTATGCTGTTAAGCAATATATTGAAGTGCTAGAAGAACTAGATAGAGACCAAGAAGAAAATTACAAACTAGGATGAAACAGGAGAGAATAATAGTAGGGGAGTTTTCCATTATTTACAACCAATGATTATCAGCTTCCATAAGCAAATCCAGAATACTTCCAAAGTGCAAATGATTATGCACGATAAAATGTCAAATACATCAAAGACCACCAAGCATTTATGGTACAAATATGCCCGTTCAAATTTTATTAAAGGAAGTTGACAAATCATGATATAAATGGAGTTGGATGAACTCATTACTCAGCATGCAAAACAATTTTGATACAGGAATCATCCATGAATGATTCTCAAGTTATCAGGTATATTTTTCCTCATGTGCAATATCCCTTATAAAGCCCAAGCATCTAGGACAGAACCAATTGTTATTATTGATCAATATAAGCAAAAACCAGCATCTGATGGAATTTAATTAAGTATCCACACCCATTCACACGCTGTGTGCTGTTTCCCAAATCCAGCAGATGCTGTTAGAGTCTTAATGATATTCAGCCATATAACTTTTCTATTTGAGTACCTCAAATAGGTCCAACAATATACTAGTTTTGCCTTTTCAGATATTATAAAACTTAGTCGCCCTGTCATCCTTTGTCCAAACCCTATTTTGTACTTATTATTCTTTTATTTCAAATGATCTCCTTGCTAGATGTATTTACACATGCAAAACAATGGGGAAGTTTGATATTACCTCAACAGCATCAGCTACAGTTGTCGCCATGTCATACGTAATTTCTTCAAAAGTTTCATCCAAGAAAAACACTATAGTGGTAAGCCTTTTACCGGTCAAAAGAGCTTCAATCTCCTCACGGCCAGGTATTGTGTGCCTGGGTCCAGCCTTAACAGAACGCTTCAAAGCATTTAAAGTGTTTAGTGCAAGGACTTGGACCTCAGAATCAGTACCCACACCATGTGCCACATTATGAACATACTCTGATAAATATCCACCAATTTCTTTGCTAGGAGGCATGCAGGATGCACATAAATACATTAGCTCCCATGCTTTTATCAAATATTGCCTGTATTTCAAAAGCAATAAAGAAAACACACATTTTATTATTTAGATAAATGGATATTAAAGCACACATCAAGGAACTGATGAAATAGTTCACGGGATCAGCAATTCCCGCAACAGGGTATATGCATACCTATCAGGGTTATTCCGTGTCTGCTTTGAAATTTGAGCAAAAAGTTCATCTCGAAGCTCAGAACGCTTCAAAGCCTGCTTATATAGCTTTCCAACAAGCTCAACACGTTCCTCTAAGCTAGTTGGAGTTACTCGGTCAGAAGAATCAACTCCCATGTATTTCAAAATTGTCTGGAACAGTTTTGTTGCCCGACTTACCAGATCGCTGTTAATTTTGAGTAGCGAAGTTGGGATGGGATCCTGACAAACTTGCATCTTAATTTTTAATTCAAAGTTTGGTAACAACAGAACATACTGTTATGAATTATGGCATGTTATTACCTTTTGGAAACATAGCATATCTTCAAACGTGAACTTCTCCCGAACTTGAGGACCCACGGATTTTTTAGAAAAGAAGCCACGTTTCCCAGCAGATTGAATCTGTTTTTGCATAGCCCTTAAAAACCCCTCTACCTAAAAGAAGTAGTGGGAAAATTACAAGATCACATTTTAAATAAAGATCAAAAGCATGAATATGAAATTTGCATATGATCTAGCCATCCAGTTATTGTATTCGTGAAGTTCTTCATCCATTTCTATACATATCACCAGAAATTTATCAAGATCAAATTTTAATAATGACCAAAAGCAGGAATATGACCAACAGGCCTGTGGCCTAGTGGTACCAGGCTCCTACTTCCCAAAGGGAGGTCAGGAGTTCGAACCTCAGTGGAGGCAGTGTGTGTGAGTCTCACCCAGGAAAAAAAAACAAAAGCAGGAATATGAAATTTGGACATGCAATCAAGTCATCCAGTTATCGTGAAGTATATTTAACAATTTCGTCAAGTTCTTCTTCCATTTCTAAATATCTCACCTGAAATTTATCAAGCAAAGGTATAGCACCAGCAAGTTCTGGTGGAATAGCCATTGATAGGGTCGTTGGTGTACTGCAATAAGAAAAGTAAAAAATTATAGCGGTAGCAGAAAGCCTGAGAAATTATTATCTGAGCTACAAATTACTTGTAAAAATCTATGTAACAGTTGGGCACAAGAAACTTACGGTGGTGCAAAATTGGAACCATCACTGTCATAGTCATCCACACTTGAGGCAGCAACAGATTGGTGTGAAGGAGTTTCGTATCCATTGCTAGAGCTAAATGAGGACCTGCTTGTTCTCATACTTTGGGCCATAACTGGTGGCATAGCAGATGTGATTGAATTAAAAAAAGATCTTATGATCTAAGATTACTGCACCTCACATCCTCTGTCCCACTTGCAGATTTTGCTACTCCAAGCCCCTTTAAGCCCTCTAATTATCTCAGGAAAGCTCAAAACTGAATCAATCCAAAGCAAAAAGAAAATTAAAATTTTCATTGTATTATTAACTACAAAGATAAGTAAGATACCATTAAGATCAAAATTTTACCAGTTTTGAAAAGGAATTTGAAAACATAGACAGAAGTGGCCAAAAATAAATACAACATAGAAAGTCAAAACCAATATCATTAATAACAAGCTCAAAATCCACTAATTCGCAGAGTGAAATGTTTGGCCCTCTTAGCTTCTTCAAGCTAAGAGGAGGATTTCCCTTCTGTTTATTAGTTTTGTTCTAAGTTCATGTCAGGGAAAAAAAAAAAAAAATCAATAAATCAGATCAAAACCCCAATTAGTGAGCGCAAGACACGCAGGAAAAGGGTAAACAGCTAATATGGGTGGATGAGGAACAGAGCTTCCCATCAACAAGCCAAACTGTTCCATCATTCAACCCAAACCCTCAGCAAATAATTTACTCCTCTACAGACAATCATAAAAAGAAAAAGAAAATGAGATCTTTAAGAAAAAGAAATGATATTTTCCCAATGAAGCAAAGAATGTTACCATATAAGTATTTAAGTCTATCGCAGACTCGCAATCAGAAGGCGAGAAAATCAGAGTAAAGATCCACAGATACGAGCACAAATTACGAAGAAATTCAAGGTATTAGACCCATTAATACCGCTCGACATTGGGGGCTGACGACATGGGATTGGTGGCAAAGAAAACCAGATCGATACACCGCATTAAAGATGGTAAAATGTAATCGAATACATGTATCAGCACAGAATATATATACACACACATACATATATATGTCACATAAATAGAACTCGAAATGAAAACAAAAAATGCGAAATAGTATTGAAATTGAAGAATCAATGAAATGTTCGGGATGGAAACAAAGGGTGTGTACTATGCTACCTTGGAAGAAAAGAGATCTCCACCAGTCGTCTGTGTGTGTGAGAGAGAGAGGAGAGAGAGAGAGAGCGAGCGAACGAGCTGAAGAGAGGAGAGAGAGAGAGGAGTGAGAGTGAAGGAGGGAGAAAGGCAAGGTCCGGGTCACGAGACTATTTTAAATATCCATTTTTTTTGGTTTTTTTTTTAAAAAAATTAAAAATAAAAAAAATCTTGGACATTTTTCAAAAAATTTAAAATTCCAAAAATGTCCTTTTCTGACTTTTCAATTAAATATGAGCCCCAGAGAAAAGAAATTAAATATGGCAATGTGCATTTGATGGCCGTCCCAGCCTAAAATGATGGGACAAATTTGAAAGGAAAAGAGATCTATGTGCCTCAACAAAATATATATACTATAACATCTACAAAATCACCATCTTAATCTGCATAAGCCCTTATTATTATATAAGTATTATATATTCTTTTGTATCTTTAAAACATATATAAATACTTCAATTTGTCTTTCATCCTCGGATTCACCAAGTTTAATCCTGTTTAAAATTCAGTCACAGTTCAAATAGTGACAAAAAATTTGAATAAATATTGGCATTATTGCTTCTGTTTATTAACTCCACCCTATAATGTATATAATTATATATAAAATCACATGTATTTTTTAACATTGGGATGCTTTTGTGCTTTGTGAAAATTAAATTTAGGATATTAAGAAAATTCTCAATCAATTCAAAATGAAAGACTGTAAATTGATGGACACATTCATTGAAATTGGAATTAAGATGTTATTTTTAAAAAATCTTGTTGAAAGTTTATGAAAAAAATTTCATGAGTCATTTCAAGACAATTAAAAGGATAATTTATTACAACAAATTTGTGAGTTATTCTAATAACATCTAATAAATTTAGAAGACAGAAAAAATACTTATGATTCCTCATCCATTATCCACTCAGACCAATCGTGCACTCTTGCAGGTTGAAAGGTAAAAAAATTTTTTTTTTTTTCATTTTACTCCATTCAATGAATAAAATAAAAAAAAAATTGACATATTTAATAATGTCTTTTTTATCCTTTTATTTTTTCTTTAAAAAAAAAAAAACATTGTTTGATTGACACTTGGCGACTTTAAGTAGGGTCGTTAGTTGGCCACCATGATATCAAATTTTCGAAGGCAATATTTTCTTGATTGCGGCCATATGTCGAGACACTGTCCATAACGATCATGGCATGTTTGTTTGCAAAATATGCATTGCTTTTTGGGTGGAAACTGAAAAATCCCAAATTCATGTTCATTTCTAATGCTCTATATCTATATCTATATCTATATCTATCTATATATATATATATTCACAAGCTCATCATCATTCAATTTAATTTCATTGAATCCAGTGGAACAGTCGTTCATACAAATAGCCCATAACGAGTATATTATGAATTTTATGATATTACTTCTCGTATGCCTACAACATTGCATTAATGTCTTTTCTTTAGTATATGCAACTACAATCTTGTAAGGAACATCGTATCCCTTTCCCGTGAACTTTCGTTGTGTTTAATGAACGAGGTGATACTTTTTAATTCTTATATTTGAAAATATTTTTTAAAAATTGCTCAATAATTGAATTTTTTCACTATAATCCTTTTTCTTTTTCTTTTCCTTTTTTTTTGTTTTTTTAATAAACTCATTCACACAAGCCTTTTGCTCACACTCGGGCTCATTAATATATAATAATATAACATATGGTCACAAAGATAAAACTACATACAATTCTACACAATAATATATTTTGTAGCAAAATACAAAGATAAAACTACTCTCATATTTATTTCACAAATATAGCTCATTTGCTTTTAGATTACAAATATATTTTATTTTTTGGTTAATAAGTTTATTATTATCCATTTTGTTATATAAACTTGTATTTGCTTTGACAAGTTAACAAGTTAAATCTATATTGTTGGTAGTGAGTTGATTTTTTTTTTTTTTTTAAGGTAAAAAAGAACTGTGGTTTGGAACGAACGGAGCTGGTCTTTCATGGTTCGGTTCAATTCCAAGCATCAACAGTTCAGGTTTCAATTTTTAAAGAATCATTGGAATCGATTCGATTCCGATTTAAACTGGAACTATACTGAATCGGATCGTGTGCACCCCTACAAGGTAGGGGTATTTATGTTCAACCATGTGGACCCCTATAATGAGAATAACCATCCATCTAAGAACGACGGATAATTCTACAAAAGTGTGGTATTTGTGCTCAACATTTATAGACATGTTAATGTTTTCGTGTCTACGCTTCTTAGCCATTTATGTACCGACAAATGATTTAAACAAATTTCAATTATAAAAGCTCAAACTATGTGTGACTTTTTGAGTAGACACCACCCAATCTTGATCAAATCAAACTCAAATAAAAATAAATAGTATTAAATCTCCCAAATAGAACATTTCAATTATAATCCATTGAACATTTCAATTATTAAGTCAAAACTCACCTCACTCTTAAACATGGGAATAGCAAAGTAAACATTCTTTTTAGGATAAGGGTTTGGGGTTCTTACTTTTGTCTGCATTCATTGTTGCTTACTCAATATTATTGGCTTTTTCCTGCAATCTGCAGGCTATTGGAAGACTAGTCCGACTCTGTCTTCTTCTTGCCACAGAAATTGTAGTGTGGTAAAGCTGTCATTGCACATTTTGATTAGTCAATATCAAGGGTAAACTTGTAAAGTTGCCGGGGGGGGGGGCGGGGAGAGATAATGAAATGGGTGAATTCCTATATTATTTTTCAATTTTTTTTGGTTCTTTTTCTCATGCGTTAATCATATTTTACAATTTAGAGCAATTTATGACTAATTAAATTATGAGCAATTTTTCAAGGTATTATATATTAAATTAGTAGATGTATAGAGTCCACTGTACTATGAGGCAATTGCAAATTTATGACTAATTAAAAATAAATAAAATAAAAAATTATTAACTCAAAATATTGTTTTTAAAAAACAAAACAAAAATGGGTAACAATACTTTCAAAATATAAAGTACAAGTCCACACGTTCATTTGTCTCTCAAGAGACTCAATCTCTAACCTTTCACTATCATAAGTAGAAATTTCAATAAATCGTTATACAAAATGAAAGTTTTTAAGAATTAAATTTTCGTTTTCAATTGAGAGACGCCCTGAAAGAAGCAGTCAAAGTGTGGATATAAAGTTTGATGCAACAGCTCAAATTGCCGGCATAGCCGGCTTGTACCATGTAGAAAAGTTCTTCTCAGAGGTTGAAGGTTTAGATAGTAAATGTGTGTGCAATTATTGTCTTCAATTAACTCACGAGAATGCTCACTTGGTCACAACTTTGATGGATAAAAATACTGATTCTATTTATGAAGCTGTAAAGGCAAATAAGTTTGGTGTATAAATTTACTGATTTTATTTACGAAGCTGTAAAGATGAGGAGGCCAGTACAACCCAACAACTAAAAGGAAGAAGAAAGTCTTGGTATTTAAGACAATCATGAGAAAGTTGAGAGCATTTTCATATCATAATTGGATTTGATATCACAAAAGGCAGCAAAAGTAATTGCATTAAATTATATATATATATATTGCATGATTAAATAATATACTAGCAATTGCATCATTTTCCACTTGAGGACAGCAATGCTAAGACAAACAAATTATACTATATATCAATTAAAGCACTACCTTCGCTATATTACAAAAATGTCCTCCGTGGAATGGTCCTTTATGGCCTCTGCAAGCACTCTTTGGCACGTTACAAATCCACAAAACATTAATACCTACTTTAATGGTTATTGAGAGCCTAATGAATACTTCTTTTTTTTTTCCCCTTAGTTTCTATCCCTCACATATGTCTCTACTAAATCTCGAATTTCTGATTTTTTTTAAGAGGTAAGAGTCTAATACGGCTCTAACCTATTGGTGTCTAATGAATATTATATACTAATGTCTAATTTTGCCAATATTTTAAAAGATATTATACGAGAATATTTATTTCATTATGTATTCTCTTTATCGATGTCATTTTTCTGAATATAGTGAAATCAATGCAACCCATAGACGTAATTTTAATTTTTTTGAGTGAACCACGCTAAATTATGTTTGACCTCTTTTTTTATTATTTTTTTATTTTGCAACAATACCAACTATTTGACTTATTTTTGGAATGAAATACCATTCTCATTTAAGATTTTTTTTAAAAAAAAAATTCCGATAATTAAGTCTTTTTTTGTAACATCAATTTACATCCTCTTTTATTTTCTTTTGCCCCTTCAATTTCAATTTAATAGGAATGCTAGTTGGTGTTGTCCTTTATTAAGTTATTAAATACATTTTTTTTTTTTTGGGTAGAAAGGCCATTTAATACGTAGAAAACAACAATTACTCATTGCGTGCAACAAAACCATTTTGAAAAAAATTTCCCCTCTCATTTTCAATTGAAACGACTCCATCTCATTTTTTTTTTTTTAATTAATGCCTTTGCCTACCTACTACCAAAATTCATTTTCAAATAAATTGTTAATTAAAAAAAAAAAAACTTAAAAGTAATAACCATAATAGCATTAACAACAACAATAGTACTAACGAGAGCAAGAGTAAATACCTTGCAGTAATTTGAGTTTATATTAGGATAATTTAGAGGGATTTTAATTTAGAAGATCCTAATCCATTTAAAAAATAGACATATATAGTTGATATTGTTGGTTTCTAATAATAGTTCACTAGTTACAAGAGATGTTTAGATAAAACTATAGATATAAATATATATATATATATATATATATGTATATGTATATAAGTGGTATATTCACTTTTAATCATGGTCTAAGAATCTATTAATCTAATTCTACAGTAATTAATTAATCATTTTATATATATATATATATATTAGGAAAGTTACTTCTTTTTCTATTACCGTTATATATTATTAATTGAAAATAACAAAACTAGATATGTTTTAAATGAAAATAAACTCAAACCAAATTTTTTTAGACTGCCTTCTATGTTTCAACCTTCTATTGATGAACGGATTGCAAATAATTTTTTTATTTTTTATTTTTTATTTTTTATTGGTATGCTTAGCGAATTCCCTTATATGGCTTAATGGATGGAAAGGAATTCTTTTGTGCTTTGGGAATTTCTTAATTTGCCGAAGCCAATTTGGTTTGAATTTATTTTCATTAAAAACATGTCTAGTTTTGTCATTAATAATATATAATGATAATAAAAAATAAAAATA
Organism: Cornus kousa; assembly: GCA_025631255.1. Taxonomy (NCBI): domain Eukaryota; kingdom Viridiplantae; phylum Streptophyta; class Magnoliopsida; order Cornales; family Cornaceae; genus Cornus; species Cornus kousa. The sequence goes on from JAOTQH010000046.1 coordinate 8,097,826, forward strand.
AGTTTTTTAAAATATAAAAAAAAAAAATTAATTAATTATTGTATGATTAAATTCTAACGTGTTATTCCTTGCTCAACTTTGAACACCATGTTGTGTGTGTGTATTTTAAGTACATAACTTAGTGCATTGATAAAGTAATGGGTTGTTTAAAGCTAAAAATGATAGCATGTGATAAGTAATAATTCAAAATGGTTTTTTAGTTGGCCAGCAATAGAGCATGACAAAAACTATAGCAATTTACAAACTGGTACAAGATGGCATCGTGAAAAAAATACCAAAAAATGATGGACCCACCGATAGGAACTGCAACATAAAGCTGCACGGATTCTTTTATTCATCATGCTAATCACTAAATTCTCAATAATGTTGAAAATGTTCCTTTGTGTGTGTATTGTGTGTTTAACGTTTTTTTTTTGAACGAGAGAGGAACATGGAAGAGAAGTAAAATCAATGGTCAATCAGGTCGACAGACAATTGTCATTGTCATCAGCTCTCCTTCAAAGGAGTAGATTTTTGAAACATTAAAAAAATAATAATAAAAAAAAAAAATCATGTAGCGAATATTAAAATAATTTCACTAATTTCATTTTTATGTAATCAATTATAAATCATTTGTTCTGCATCGTATTCTTTAGAGTTGGTATCAAATGAAAATTGATAGTTAATCAATTATACAAGACAGTGAAAATTGATAGTTAATTTAATCAAATGAAGTCAAAGGAAAGATAAATAAATTTTGATGGTATAATTTTCGTGCAATATCTTTTTAAATGGTGTGCCTCAATATTTTTACATATTATATACATAACGAGAAACATAAAGTTGATGACAACGTCAAGAGGTCAATCTAAGTCACACAATTTATCTAACTAGATGTTACTCTTACGCTCAATATTCGCTTCATTGCTTTCGTTTCGCTTACACTTCTTCTTTCACTCTACTTTTATGTGAGATAAATTTTATGGTAGTCGTGCTCATTCTCATTTAGAGTCAGATATCCTAGTACATTCCTGGAACTGATAATTCCTTTGGAAGAAGATGGGACTAACATGGGTACCTACCTCAATTTGTCTTCAAAAAGTTATGGCCCATACCATTTTCTTGAAATCTTACTTTAATCATGTGAGGGTATTTCACTGAATTTGATGGGGTCACTTTGGAGACAAAGAATGTGAAATTAATACATCATTTTAGTGACTTTTCCATTTTCGGATTAAAATAACTGGTGTACCTTTAGCCAAACAGTTCACACACTCGCAAGTTTGCTCCAAAATAATGATTGTAGTTAGATAGACAAGTGGTTGAAACTAATTATGGTGAGCCGAAATTAACTTTGAATTCAATTCACACATAAAGACGATATTCACATGGTTGTTCACAAACCTTTTTTAAAGGCGTCGACCTTCTTTTTTTATTTCCCTACATTTGTTTGCCATCTCCCTCGCATTATGTTTGTATAAAAGCCCATAAACATATACCATTTTCTCAATAATATAAAAAGTTAATATAAAAAGAAAAGGGAAAAACACTTTATTATGTAAGAATTGTAAGTAAGAAGATTATTACAAATAAAAATCACGATGTCATATGGTGGAACTCACATACCACCTGTGGACATCTTCAAAATTCGAAAGAGGAAAGGATCTGTTTGGTTTGTAATTCTAAAAATAGTTTTTAAAAACTCAAAAAATAAAAATATAATGAAATCAGACATTTTTATAATTGTATTTTTTAAAATAAATAATAATAACTATTTTCAAAATTCCAAACACCCGCCTTTGAAAGAAACTCAAAATTATTATTTGAGGTGTTGAGTACTCCCTTTCCTCCTTTTCCTCATTTGGTTAATATTTCACCCCTCTCTCTCTCTCTCTCTCTCTCTCTATTTTCTTTCCTATTCCTAGAGTGCAGTTGGTTTTTGGCCCAACATCACATGTTTGTTAACTATTATTCTCAATTTAAAAAGTGAAGCACATAATGAAGGAAAAAATTAGACCAGCAAAAGAG
>JAOTQH010000046.1:8115787-8138731 GCA_025631255.1 Cornus kousa
GGCTTGACATATAATATTAAATTAAATTCCAATAACCAATTGAAACACATAATCAAAACAAATAATGACATTTAAAACTGAACTTTGCTCCCAGTCCACAGTCGATACATTTCAAAACTTTTGGTTTAAACCAAAAATAAATAAATAAATAAATTAAACAAAAAATATAGTCCCTTCTTACAATTAATCAACTTTAATATTGTCTCTCACAATGATCGTTAATGGCGGGCCTTTGAAAAGAATAGTCAGCTTCTCGACTAATAAAAGTCATCTCTGAATCGTCTCAAAACCCTAGAAAAATTCGACCCGAAAACACCGATATACGATGGCGAAACGTACCGTGCCAATCCTGAAACAACTCCTCCGGGCATCGGAAAACCCAGCCAATCTAGGGTTCAAGAGATCCGTGACCTACATGCCCCGACCCGGGGACGGGACTCCGAGACCTGTAACCCTAATCCCCGGGGACGGAATCGGGCCTCTTGTCACTGGCGCCGTCGAGCAGGTCATGTCGGCGATGCACGCTCCGGTGTACTTCGAGCGGTACGAAGTCCATGGTGAGATGAAGAAGGTTCCGGAGGAGGTGATCGAGTCGATCAAGAAGAACAAGGTGTGCTTGAAGGGAGGGTTGATGACTCCGGTCGGTGGAGGAGTGAGTTCGTTGAATGTTCAGCTCAGGAAGGAGCTTGATCTGTACGCTTCGCTAGTCAATTGCTTCAATTTGCCCGGTTTGCCGACGAGGCACGAGAACGTCGATATCGTGGTGATCAGGGAGAACACCGAGGGGGAGTATTCCGGGCTCGAGCACGAGGTCGTTCCCGGTGTGGTCGAAAGTCTTAAGGTATCTTTGTTATTGCGTTTGAGTCTGTTTGATCATTTCTCTGTTCTTGTTTTGGTTTATTGATATGCTTGTGGTTCATTTGTCTGCATTTTGGGTAGTTTGAAATACTATACAGGTTGAATTTTCTCAGACAGAACTTTAGAGTATAATTGCATGTTTCAATGTCATGTGATGATGAATTGGGTGAATGTGTAGTATTTGGTTTTTGCGGAGGTCAAATTGCTTACAACTAACCCTCCCCAGTTCCTGCAATGCTGGGACCTCGTGCACTGGGTTTTCCCCTTCGTAGTATTTGCTTTTGGCAATAAGAACCATAATGCAATATATATTGGCTTCTACTTTAGTTTGTGTGACAGACTTGGACAGTAACATAGCGGGCTTTGCCAATTGCTACATTTCTGGCACTATGTTATGGTGTGTGATTGTGCTATAAAAATGCAACTCTGAAATTGCTTACATTAGCATGTTAAATGCTGCAATGTGACCGAGCAATAAAATTCAAATCTTAAATACTTCAGTTGAGTACATCATTAATCAATTAATTAATTAATTTTTTTGTTTTTTGTATTTGTTTGCATCCAGCTATGTATTGACAATCTACATGTTGCAAGGAAATGACAACAATTAATTAAGTTTTGATATTACTACTTTAATAGTGCCTGTTGTGTGTATAGCCAAATGAAAGTTTGATTTCATTTCTTTCTATCGATCTGAGGTTCTTTTTTTTTTTATCTGCCCAGAGAGAATATCTTGAAGAAGTTCTATTTTAATTTTCTAATCTCATTGTTTTCTGGAATGAGAAGGGCTTTTTCAATAAATTTATTTTTGTTTTTTTCTGTACTAAATGGTGTTGTTTTGTCTGATAATACTACTTTGCTAGGTGATAACAAAGTTCTGTTCGGAGCGTATTGCTAAATATGCTTTCGAGTATGCTTATCTCAACAACAGAAAGACAGTGACAGCTGTGCACAAAGCAAATATTATGAAGCTTGCAGATGGTCTATTTCTAGAATCTTGCCGAGAGGTTGCGACAAAATATCCTAGTATCAAGTACAATGAAATTATTGTGGACAACTGCTGCATGCAACTTGTTTCAAAGCCTGAGCAATTTGATGTCATGGTACATGAGTTAACTGATGTTTAGTTTGCTTTGCAATTATTTGTCCATTTGTACTTTTATTTATTTATTTATTTATTTTATAAATTATAAGTATTTGTACTATTTATTTATTAAGTTACCTTATAGTATAACGGCACCTGGGTGCTGAGAGTTTTGTCTGCTTTTTATCAATCTGAAGCTTATTGATTTCTGTGAAGTACTATATCTGTGACCACATAAATCGATGAAGGTGGAAAAGTTTAAGATGATAAAATGTTGTTTAATAATCACTTACTCATCACTACTCAACCAATAATTAGTTCCCAACTACTTTGGTTCACATACAGAAATGCTTTTAGGTGTATCCAAGACACCTAAAATAAGAAGTGACTCATATATTTTTTCACTAACTTGGCTAATTTTCCCATTGGCATTTCCATTGTCATTGTGACACCTTTAACATGAATCTCTCACTCCTTAGTGGTGATCTCATTAGTTCTTGCTACACATGACTACAAAATCTTGGACAACTTCCTTCAATTGTACTTGTTACTTCTCATGCTTCTATTTGTTTCCATCTTCTAAGTATTGCCCCTTAGCATCTTATCATTTTTGTTCCAGCTTCAGTCATTCATTGAAAGTATAGTCACTTGACTAGTCAACGTTGAAAAATATTCTACAATCACATATCTGATACATATATTAAATAACTACTATTTACCACCCCCCCAACAACGACACCCACAGAAAAAAGACTTTCTATTATGTAAAAATGAGATGATTTTTGAAGGATAACTGATGAAGAACCGGGCCTTGGCCGTAGAGCTTGAAGTCCATATGGCCCACGCCTATTATTGCAGGCGTGGGAAGGAAAGATAGAATTAGGGATATTGACTTTTATTATTATTATTTGATTTTAGGATTTCTATTTATGGTAATAGTTTGGTTAGGGTTTTTCTTCGATCTCTATATAAGGTTGGTTAAGACGTGAAAGACAGCTTTTGATGATTATTATTGATATTGAATTTTGAGATTATCATGATTTTTTCTCCCTCTGAATTCTTCTTATCTTTTGAATTCTTCCTCTCTTGTGATTCCTCTTCCCTCTATTCTTCTTCCCTTTCTCTCTCAATCTCTTTCTGATTCTACTTGAATTCTGATTTTGAATCACCCCTATCCGCTGCTGCATCAATAACATAACTCTTTCATGAACGATGTGACACATAATTAGCTCGGGAAGGTTTAAATTTGGTCAGCATGGGTTCTAATAAGAGAACAAGTAATACAGGAATTGTGCCTGCATAACTTCTGTGGTGGTGGTGTGCAGCTTCAGTCCCTGGCTTTGTACTGTGATATTTTTTCTTCTTTATTTTACCAAAAAAAAAAAAAAAAGAAAAAAAAAAAGAAAGAAGATTCTTAGCTGATGACTACTGGTTCAAATATTGCAGGTCACTCCCAATCTTTATGGAAATTTAGTTGCAAATACTGCTGCTGGTATAGCTGGGGGCACTGGAGTCATGCCAGGAGGTACATCAGTTAACATATTCCAATTTAAACTTCCTCTTATTTTATTTTATTTATTTATTTTTAAATATTGTTTTTGGCTATATTTTAGAAGTTAGGTCTGTAATGTAGTGATTCAAATTGTTTCTAATCCTTGAAAATTGACTACCACCATCAACATGGCTGGATCAAGCTAATTCAATAGAATTCAAGTGCCTGATATGTAATTCAAGTTAGTGCACCTCAATATTAATTTAAACCATTACTGGATGAAGCTATGGTTCGATGGAAGCGGTCGATGAGATTCAAAATACTTAACTGCCCCCATGTTCCTATTTTAGGTTCAAGATTTTTTTCTTTAATATTTTTTATTTTATAAATTAAACTATTATAACTGTCATCCTACTGAATCAGCATCAACCTGATGTAATAATAGCTATTTGACGTGCTTGGGAAATGAAGCATCCTTGTCCAGGCATTTTAACAAGATATTTGAATTGTGGTGTCGGCACAAAGGCATATTTAGCATACAAAGTGATATTTTGCAATATGACGCACAATATTTCAACACAGTAAAATCTCATTAAAAAAAAGTTGAAACTGTCACACCATTCATCCAAGATATGTTGCACTGTTTATTTGTCAGAGCAAGTTGGATGACGCAACCTCTATTTTAAGGATCATTGCTGACCTAGAGTACCACACTCACGTTAACTGGAAGTGATTGGTGTTTGTTTTGTGAATGTTGGTGTATGGGCGGACGTATCAAGGGGGCCTATAGGAATGAAACAAACGTGAAGTTGAGGAAAGTTCCCTGAAGTGACACTAAGGGGTGGACCCAGGGGGGCCATGGGCCATCTTCTCTCCACTTCCCCCCCAACCAAAAAAATAAATAAATAATAAAAGCCCCTCTTTATATATAGCCCATAAATAGTTTGTTTTGTAAATGTGCAGACTTGGCCCCAAAATAAAATTGATTTCCATTGGATCTTAGTTGACTTTAGTTTACTAAGCTCAACAGAGATCAAAATATACAACTTCATCTTTTTTTCTTTTTTGGAAAATAATACTATCATGGTCGCAATTGTTAAAATCTTGTTTACTTGGTTTTTTTTTTTATGTTTACTATATATGTGATCAACACCTTTTATAATGCTTTTGATCACATACAATATAACACTTTATTTTATTTTATTTTATTTTATTTTTTTCTCCCTCATTCTCACTTCTTTAGTTTCCCTTGTTCACAAATCCCAAAGGTGCATTTCATTGTTTTTCTCTTAAAATACAACATACTATAGGATGAGCAGTTATTTACTAGATGTTCTCCAGTTACATGAGTTCAGTGTTCTCAAGCCTATTTACCTACTTGTGAACCGTTACATGTTAATTTTTTTGCCGCCTCTTCGCAAATATGAACTTTACACATTAGTATTTTAATATATTTTAAAAAAAAATGAAAATCAATATTCTTTTTGTCTTTTAGGGAAATTTGATTAAAGACATTTTTCGATGATTAAACTAATTAATAAATAATTTTTCGTTGCCTCCCTAGTTATAGAATCCTATATTTCTCTCCCTTTTTTATTGCGTACATGATCGGGGAGTTTACACTGTTCTAGGATTTTCCGTCTATTCCATCATGTGGGTATTGTTTAATGTTCCTTACAAGGCTGCAAATGAAATGAACCAAGCGTTAAGTTTGTTTGGGCTCTGTTCATTTGTTTGTGGCCTTAGCTCAATCTCGGCTCATGATCGTGACAAGCTCAAAAAGGTGAGCTTGAGCTCAGCTGGTCAGGATTTTGAAAAGGTTGGACCGGGGGCAACTCGGATCGGGTCCACTCATTTCATAAAATGAGCCGAGCTTAATCTCATGTTCGTGTTCAAGCTCGGTGCTTGTGGTCAAAATGCTTGGCTTATCTATTAACATAATATTTGCAATAACAAAATTACAGACACTTGTAAGTAATTATATTTTAATTTTTTTACTTCTCATGAAGATATGACAAAATTAGAAAAAAATATTAGACGAGTCTATTTACCTACATGAGTCGAGCCAAACAGTGTTCAAGATCAACTTCTTGTTTAAATGGGCTTAGTAATCAAAATCGAGTTTGGCTTGTTTACTTGACAGAGGGCTTGAACCGAGCTTAAAACGAGCTAATTCTGAGTTGTTCATGAACAGCTCGGTTCAGCTCTAGTCCCTTACAAGGTTGGTTTGTTTTTAAATTTGTAGGAATTATGAAGACTGAATTTGGGTTTTACTTGTGACCCTTTAAACATGCAGAGAAGAGTTGTTAGACTAAAAGTAGATGTTTGAGTGTTCAAGTCCCCATAATGAAAAAGTGGTGTGAGTTTCAAAAGGGGGAAAAAAATTATTTAGCAACATTAGAATAGCGAGGACGGAGTTCTTTTTCTTTCGTTAAAAAAAAAAAAAAAACTGTTTATTTTAAAAACTGTCTGGTTGATACATCATTATTGGTATAATATGAGATAATACAAATTGATGGTCCCTATAATTAACTAATTATCTGGATTTGTTGCAGGAAATGTCGGGGCTGATCATGCTATTTTTGAGCAAGGTGCTTCGGCAGGGAATGTGGGGCACATGAAACTGGTGGAACAGAAGAAAGCAAACCCAGTGGCCCTACTTCTCTCATCGGCCATGATGCTGAGACATCTCCAATTTCCATCTTTTGCTGATAGATTAGAAACTGCTGTGAAACGGGTTATATCAGAGGGCAAGTACATGACAAAAGACCTTGGAGGAACCAGTCACACCCAAGAGGTTATTGACGCAGTTATAGCTGCTTTGGACTGATAGCTGCTCTCCCTACCGATCAGGCTTTGTATACCTGGCATATTTTTTTTCCCGCGGATATTTTCATTTATTGTTGCTAAATTTTCTTCCCACCAAGATAAAGAACGCTTTGTTGATTAAAATGAAACCTGTAAAGGCATATGGTCCATTTCTATGATCGCTGCTATTCTGAAGTTCCCATCTTTCGTGCATAATGTTCGTGGAACAGTGTTATACCGGGAAATTTTTTTTATTTTTGAGACCTCAAGGGCCTGTTCACCTCATGATTTTCATTTATGAAGCTGAAATAAAGTAAAATCAAGTTCACTAATTTTTCGCGCTTCTAATATTTTGGAAACAAGAAATTATAATTATAATTTTTATTTTGTAGGTACAAAATTTCTTCAACCCTTCTCTCTCTCTCACTTCTGTAACTCGCCTGAGTTGAACCCAATGCACTATCAGTATGGCCCTGCCCATCATCACCGCCCAAATATATACACAAATGATTACAAATAGGTTTTATTCTGGTTGAATTGACTCCTAAAACGTTCTCTAGATCAATTTCATTCACTCCACCTCTGGGCAAATCAAAAGCCCATGCTATGTGCTCCTTACAATTGAACTTTAGGAAGCCCCTATTAGATCACTTCACCGATGAGGATTTCACTGACTTGGTTTGGTTGGTGCAAGATGGGATCCTGATGCTATCTCCATGGGTATATAGAAAAAGTATAGAGAGAGATTGAGGCAACTGATATTCACCTCCTAGAGACCAGTAGAGAGAGAGTGTTTCTGTCTTTTCTCTGCTCTCATCGGATGCCACTCAAACTCCATCATCGGCGGTGGCGGTTTGTGGTGGTAGAGAGAAGAAGAGAGGAAAAAGATGGTGGCGGTTTGCGGTGGCCAGGGGAGGAGGCAGCGTGTAGAGATGGGTGTTGATTTTAGAGTTTTTTTTTTTTTTAATAATGCTACCGTAGAGAAAGTAATTCGTGTATAAATCGAAGAAAACACAGTTTTCTTACTTTGTCTTCCCTTCACAAAATTAAAAAGTACTTTCATAAATTAAAAAGTGAGTATTTTATTAAACATGATATTTACTTTTGATTCTCAATTTTAAGAATTGACAGTAGAAATCAGGAATCATTCCTGTTAGTGAATAGGCCCTAAGAAACTCTCTTTCCTGCTTTCTTTGCATCTCGATATGGTATATTCATTGGCAAAAACTAATCCTTAAAATGGAGGAAATTGCAAGAAATAAGCTGGTGCTTTGTTGATATTATGATAATATCCTGTAATGCCTAGAATATCTACATGTGAAATTTTGAATATGATCATTTTAACTACACCTAAAAGAAAACAAAAGGGTTGTTGAAGAGTTGGGAAGCCCTCTTGTGCCTCATTTCTTTAGCCAACCAAGGTACGTTCTCCTCCATTTCTCTTCCTTTACTCCCCACACCAACCCTAGTCCCTAGGAAATTGTTAGAGGTGTTACTTAAGAAACAAGTGCTAGTAATTTTTTTATGCGGTTCATATTCACAACACTTCATTTTGGGCCTGCTTGGTGATCTTTTGCGTTTTTATTTTAATCTAATAAGGAAACATGGTTTTTGTTGTGAAGTGTGTTCAATAGTGATTGAAAGCATGTTTGGTAACGTAAAATTTGTTGCAAGATTTTTGAAAGCAAAAATATGAAAACGTGTTTGATAGAAGTGTTGTGAAATTGAGAAACATGATATGCTAGTTCAAAATCGCCACCTAGAGAGTTCTTTCTATTTTTTTTTAGACTGTTTACTACTACATTGTTTTTGCTGTAGGGTGAAAACATTAGGAAACACTAATTTCTTGTTTCGGATTGGGGCCTTTTTCAACAACAAATACAATACTATTCAAATTGCAACAAAAGGCGCCGCAGTAACCCAAAACACAAAAGGCGAAACAAAAGTAGTTATATTTTATTATCAACATTTGCAATTATTTGCTTCATATCCCTGCACCATAAAATGCATCAACCAAAACAAATCCAAAATACAATGAATGCTCTCAATGATGTACTAATGTGAACATCACCATCTCAAGGGCATGGCATAAATTCCTTCCATGACCAACTGCAACAAGCCATGCTACCAAGCACATGTTTGGTCTGTTTTCCTTCCAAAAGATCATACAGTAATTATCACCTTCTTTCAGTAATACCTGGACTTGCATGTTAATTGAGTTCTCATGAACTTAAGCATTTCGGGGAAACAGAGATGGACTGCCTCAAGATAACAGAGACAATTACTTTTACAACAACAACATTCGACGGTTTAGTTTTTGATAAATTTCTAGGTTGAGTACATATGGTCCTCATCTTCTAGTTCTTATATCCAAGTTTGATAATTACATATAGATCCATGATTCTCATGTTCATTAGAATAACTACACAAGAATTAATGTGCTGTGAAAAACACTTCACTAAACAATGCATTGGAAATAAGTAGCGGTGGTCACACCAAGAAAATGCATAAAGCAAGAAGTCTTGACTCCTGGAAATACTATTCGAGCAAACTGTTGTGGGAATATTGCCACGAAGCTCATTGCCATTATCAGTATTCAAGTGAACCCAAAGATGGTAGTCCTGAAACAAGATCTCGAACGTCATTGCCGCTGGCATTCATCCCACCGGCATTATGGTTGAATGAGTCAAACTCTTCCTTTCCCAGTTTTTGCATATCCTCGGGAGAGAGTATCTTGATGTACCAGACGTTATTCACGAATGCGCTGCAGACCGGATTTTGCATAGTGAGTATACAAAAACAAGAATACGAGTGTGTTTTTGGACAAGGAGGTGACATTGTTCCATGAAAATGTTAATGAAATACTAATAGCACCACTCAAATTTTAAAGTGGCTTTTTGTAGAAAGGAGAAAAAAGTTATTCAAATAATTGCCATGAAAAAGAGTGGACCAATAATGAAATTTGCATGAAAAAGAGTGGACTAATTTATAAAGTTGGCCCATATTTTTCAAAGTAGGGCAAGTTAGTTGGTTGAGTTAGTAGTACAGTTATAAGAAATTAACCCAAAGCACCAGAAATACCACATTAAAAGCACTCAACACCATTGAAAGGTAAAAAAATCCATAAAGAAGCTGACACCATGCAGAAAATAAGTTTAACAGATATTAGGCTGTGTTTATAAATGAGTACTTACTCCCACGGGTCATCTCCAAGGAGAAGCACATCGTTCTCCCTATCAACGAATACAAGCTGCCAGCCTGATCTTTGAGGGTCTTGCAGTAATCCCTCAATCCCAAACATCCTTCCCAGCTCCTCTCGCAGCTCATGATAGCTGTTGAACCGAGATATGTCCAGTGACCGTCCAACCGACCCTGATTTGTAAACCTGCACATAAACAAAGAGCATCACTCACCAATAAATCTAATTCATAAAATGCCACTAACATAAGCACAATTTCACCATCTGCGATTTGCACCTTCACAAATGTACATGAGAGGTTTGGTGGGTCAACTTGCAATGCAGCATGCAACTCAGAAGAGTCTTGCGTGCAACCATACAGAGGACTCTGAAAACATGCAGCCCCTAATCTCATTGAGGAAACATCAGCATCGATTGAAGTGCCAGTACTTGACACTGTAGTTGGAAGTAGGAGTCCACATGAATCAATATTAGCACCAAAAAGAGCATGATTCGGGGAGTCCAAGTTACAATTTTCCTGCTCCACAGTACCACCGTTCCCAGGATAAGGGGGGAGTGACACTGAATTGGCAGAAATATTGGACTGTGAGCGCGCAAATTTTGATGCCCAGGGTTGTTGGGATGGCTGCTCACTGATCATGGACTGACCAGTTCTAGAGAATTTCGAAAGATTACCACTCCCCTCAAGACACTGTGAACCCAGCATGTTTTGTACAGAAGGACTCATAGATGCTAATTGTTTTGGGCTTGAATTTGTGAAATCAGTTTTTGGAAATGGAGATAAGGAATCGGAATGCTGCCTCTGCTGCAGCTGATCACTTCGACTCAGAAATGCCTCTTGATTAGTATGGTGCTGCGAACGTTCTTCAGGTGGATTGTTAACTTGTTGCTGGAGATGTCTAGGCAGGTTCTCTGATGACAGCATTTGGTTTTGTGTTGGAAGAATATGCGGGGGGATTGACGGCTGCATTAATTGCTGCTGCTGCAACATTGGAAGGTTGCCTGAATGCTGAAGATATTGGAAAGGCTGCTGAAGCTGCATAAAGTGCTGTTTCGCAGAATCCCCGCTTCCTAAATTCTGCAAATTAGCCGCCAACATGGCCTGGTACTGCTGATTGAGATCGTTTCCGAGAAAGGTTGAATCCACTCTCTGCTGCATCCAGGGTAACATACCAACAGACTGAAAATTCATGGGGTGGAGTCCTTGCTCTCCAGTTTCTCCTCTGAACCACATCATGCCATTAGCTGCTTCATCTCTTCTATCTGTAAAAGCATCACAAGGGAAGGAAAAAAGAAGAGAAAAAATGAAAAAAAGAAGAGCCTTCTATCCCAAAAACCAAAGCAATTACTGTGCCAATGGAGACAGATATCATCGATGAAAAAAATTCAGTGGGGCTAATAATATTTTGTATAAGTATAAAAAAAAAAAAAAAAAAAAAGAAGAGGAAAATTATGTTTGGATAGGGATATTTAATTAAGCAAGTACCAGTTCATGTACCAAACACGAGCAATTGTTGGATCATAGGGCTATTAAAAGAAATAGTAAGGCCAATTTAGATATGCAATATAGCAAGAAAGGGATCATATTTACTATTGCAATTTCATATTGAATCACACAGCTACGTTGACGGGATCAAGTTTAGTTTTATATTTTCTCAGTTGAAGCAATAAATAAATTTCAAGTTCAGGAAACAATAAAGACTTTTAACTAATGAAGAACAACCCTGGGGAGACTTCGTTTCCTCTGGTTTAAGTGTCCATAGTATTTTCTGTCACAACAAAATGCTCTATCATCATGATAACCACCTCAAAATCCCTTCAAAGAAAGGGCATGTTTGTACTTAGTACACATGCAAGCAACCACCAACTCATGAAACAGTAATTTAAACAAACGCCCACATTTAGACAGACTATTTTTTTTTTTTTTTTCTTCAAAGAGGATGTATCCCCACATTTAGACAGAGACTTCAATGATGTACAAATGGTATCCCATGCCTTAAAAAGGATAATCTTGACCATCAACTTCGCACTTTCAAAACTTCACCGTAAACAAGTTTGAAAATTTGAGAGGCATCTAAAATAAAGGTCAGAAAATATAAATGTCAATCATCTGGCGAATCAACGTACTTAAAAGTATATTATTTCATTGCACTGCAACTTTCGTGCTGCCTAAACATGAGTATGAGATAGGAAGCATCACATGCTGAAAAGATCCCATTGGAGTGCCTAACTTTCGACCAATGGAAAGACTGGGAGAACAGGGGAATAGCAGAACTACATCTCTACAGTGGTGACAACCCTCTACAGAGGAACTACTACTTCTTGAACCGCAATTTTTTACGGACGAGTTCATCTACAGAAAGCTGTGAGGCAACCTAATCCTAAACATTTTTCATTTTTGTCCTTTGCAAGTTTGATCCCTTTTTTTTTTGTTTGGTTGGATTAATTAGTGTGATTTGAAATTGAAAGTTGTCAAGGTTTTTCAAAGTTGGAAACAAATGGGGATTTTTAAACTTTGGAATAAAGGGCTTTCTGAAAATGGGATTATTTGAAATCATAACTGAGGCTTCTTGTAATTATGAAACAATGGCTTTTGAAGTTGAAAATAATTAAGGGCTTTGAAATTGAGAAAATCAGAGACTAAAGAACCATTCTCTTGATTCCTCAGCCCACCAACTTGAATGTTGATTCATTGAGGAAAAGGGTGCACTCCAATAAGAAATATATCACAGTTAAATGATTAAATACTTTTTCATTTTTTTTTCTTTTATTTAGTTATTTATTTATTTATTTTTTACATTTCGTCTTCAATGTATCTTATGTTGTTTCTTTCTCTGCTTGTGAGGAGATCCTTTGATTCACTGTTTTATTTCCTCTCATCAATTAAGATCTTACCTTCTATTTGAAAAGGAAAAATAAATCCTAAAATATATGATGCCATATGAGATCAACCACTTCTTTTGTACATTACTTCAAGCATTTAAGACATTGTTCACTGTAATTTTTATAACTTTGACTAGATCGTTGAAGACAAAAGGCCCAAACGACTATTGCCAATTTACTCAAAAGCTCAATTTTATCAAGGTATTATTCTTAACCTAAACTAAAGTTCAGTTATATCAAGTATACCAAAACTAGATACATCACCTGGTATACCCCAGCTTAACGGAAGAAAAAATTGTAATGTCCAACTACGGGGCTGAAGAAATAAGGCAGCAATATGTTAGCATAACATTTTAACAGGGCACATACCTTGAAAAGATGAGGCTCCAGGATACCAAGGCCGTTTCAGCCGGAGGGGAAACAATGATGGGTACATGGGAAAAGTGGTCAAAGGCTCAATTTCCCACAATGACACCCTTGGCTGCTTCTCACCTGCAGTTGATTCATCCCAGCCAACCTACATTTAAAAAGGGAATGAACATAAAATATAAATAGGACTAATTACAAGTGTTAAGCAAAGCAACAAATTTGTGAGGCATGCAATCATGATGCTAAAATTAAATTTCCTAACTATATGCAAGCATACGATCAGAAAAATATTTGATGAAGATACAGGAATTTGACAACTTCAAAATATGTCGCATAAAAAAGTCTACACCTATAATTGTCAACAAATATAAATCAATACTCAGAAACCTTTAGCCTTGGAATGCAGCCTTAACAGTTTAAAAGTTTCATAAACCTTGTAAATGAATCAAAGCTATAGGGCATAACTCAAGTTATGTAATTGGCATAGCTATGACACCCGTGGAACAAGGATGTATCGTCTAACAATGCTCTGTCTACACGTGATCCAGAATTTAGCGGACAAACAAGTCATGGGTGTACCATGTGCCAATAAGTTGGTCAAACTTAGACCCCATTTCAACAGTCACTGCACCAGAAAAGTGCACTTTGTAAATAATTTTCTAGCAAAACTAGCAATTGTAAGCATGGGTCGTATCTTCCGCCAGTCCCAATGGAGACGTGTAGGGTTCAAGTCACAGTTGGAACATGAGTGTCTTGTTTTTTTTTTAAAAAAAGGAATTTGGATTTAGAGTTTCCTTACCAAGTTTTTTTTTTCTAAGTTGGTACTCACACACACATGCCTCCACCAAGGCTCGAACCCCTAACCTCCCTTTGGAAAGTAGGATCCTGGTACTACTAGGCCACTGGCGTGTTGGTCTTAATTCCAGACCTAAAATGGCCTAATCTGGCTTCTTTCAACATACGAACACATTTATCAAGATTTGTGTTTCTGACAAAAATTTTAGATAATTGATACAACTAATGTAGAAATTGTTTCCTCCTTTGCCACAAGATCAAATATGCACTTGAGTACTAGAATGTAGAGGTACATAATGTAAAGACAAATAAACTACATGCAAACATAAAGGCACCATATTCATGAGCAGGTTTACCTTGACAGATCTCCAATAAGAGTTTGGCCAACGGACAGGATCTAAGTCGCCAATGCCAGTTATTGTACCCATGTACCTGGATAATGCAAATCATCCGCATATAAGAAAACAAAATTTCCCAAATATTAAATATGGGATGCACAGGCAGAATCAAATGAATCCCACACCTTTTTAAGGGTATTTCAGATTTAATTGGGTTGAACTTGGGCAAACTACATTTTCATGCTCCAATACCCATTTACTATTGTGTCACCACGATAACAAATAATAATATAATATCAAAGCACAAAATGCAAGATCAACGGTTTTGAGTACATGAAGAACCAGCCAGAGACCAATAAGTAGGGCACATACACATACCACCTGTCCCTCAATAGTGTGTCATGCAGGAAATTTTGCAATAAATCAGAATTTCTTTTGGGGATGTTTGACTATCCTAGCAATAAATACTATTATAGCATATGTCAGGCAACAACTTATTAAGTATTAACAAACTAAAAAGAAATGAGTCCAATGTATGCACAGTGAGATTTTGATGCAGTGCTATGAGGTGATTAAAAAACAATTATCAATAACATACTAAAAAATAAAGAGGAATGAGTCCAACGTAATGCACGGTAAAATTACAATGCAGTGCTAAGAAGTTATATATATATATATATATATAAAAAAAAAATTATCGCTATGCTAGATGTAATACCAATTATAAAACTTTTGTTATGTTAATGCAAGGGATTCACAATTATGTCTAAAAAAATGAATGGCATACAGAATAATCAATTACTGAAATACCTGCGGACACTTGATTCTTCAGTTTCAAAAAGCATCCTAAAGCGCATCCCAACAGAAACACGTGTATGAAATACAGCTTTCACATACTTTGAAAGAGGTATGACAAACTCAGATGGACTGGCCCTGATATGATAAATGTGTGAGTAAAAATAAAAGGGAGAAGCTATAAAAGATAGTAATTCAGTTGCCACCTTGGATTATAAAAAATGGTGAAACAGCTATTAGTTGCGGCAGCATGAGCTGCGGCTGCAAGTAGTCCAATGTGCATGCTATCACTGGATAGAACAGACGACGGCATCACAGTTTGTGGACGAGTAGCACGGCGAATTCCCAAAAGAAGCTGATTTTTCTCATTCCTATGATGGGAAAAATTAAAAAATATCAGATATTCAGGTATTCACACACAACTACAATATCTAAAAAAAAAAAAAAAAGATAAATCCATACCAGATAAAAAGAACGGAATCCCCAGCAACAAGTCTCTTGGCACTGACAAACACACTCCAGCCTGTAGTAAGAAGATGCCGTTTTGGCTGTCCTGCATGATGAATACAAAAAAAGGACATGTCAGCACGTGCAGAAAATAGTTTTTACACAACGTACAACATTATTATTTTATTTCATTTAATAATCAAAAGTAAAAAGACACTGCATTTGAAGATCAACAAAGCAGTTCTAGTCGCCCTTAAGTATTCCACAGGACTAAGTCCCACATAATTACACATGGAAGCAATAGGCAGAATGAAAAATACCAAACGCATCTGCCAAGAAATGTCTCAAAAATCAAAATACACGAACCATCAATCAGCCAAGCAAATAAACGAAGCATCTACCAGTCCCCTTAATTAAACAAAACGCTATTTAATGAAGGGGAAACTTAGGACTAGGCACATGCTGAAGATGAGACATCATCAGTGACCGAGATGCAAGGTTCACAGGAAGATTCTGGATGGTATTATTCAATATCAAGATGCAACATTTCTCAACAGGAAATGCTTTCTTGCACTAGGAACTAGGAAGTGGGACACAGGTTAGGACTGTTCAGATGCATATGTTAATTGTGTTACAGCACATTGGGATTGTTGTTTTATTGTGTGCGCGCACGCGCGCGCATGCGTGCTTGCATGTGTGAAAGAGTGAAATGAGTCAAGGAAAGAGAAACCAATCACAAAAAATTTCCTCTCGTATCTTTTGTTCTTAGATCTTTCTACTTCCCATTCTTATCACAACTTTTACACCCCATTAGTCACATTATCTCTTTAACAAACATTACACAACTAATTCGAAAGAAAAATCATGGAACATTCCAAAAAAAGTAACATTCCAGATTTGAAGTTCTTCCAAACAGGCAGAATTCCTTATCAAGTGTCCACCCATTCCACTTATAGCTAACACGAAAATTTCCTCAACACCTTGTGTGCAAACAATATTTTATACTAACCACCACTGCTTCCAGTAAAGTTTCAACCTCCTCAAAAACATCAAATCCCGATGGCCTTGTAAAATGCCCCCCTAAAGTTTCAACAGATCAAAAATCTCACCAGGTTCCTCATTCACTCCTATTCACTATTACATTTCAAACCCACTGACTCAACTCATTTATATTTGTTTCCCAGTGCAATTCAACTTCTCACTTCCCTAAATTGAAAAGCAACCCAACAGATAATTTTTACAGGTTTATTTTCGTACACGTACTAGGACCCCTACTTATGGTGCCCCTCATCAGACATTGAGAATCTGAACTATACTTGAAACTAAATTTGCACTTCATATTCTATACTATCAAGTTAATCGATCATCACTATGAACCACAAGCACTTGTGAACAGCTATATTGCCCCAGTGGCCAGCATCAGAATGGTTACTGGAAATGTGCCCCAAGACTACTTCAACATTGAAAATTAAATCTCCGAGGCTTCAGCTTAAAAGTAAAGCACCTATAGGATAATGGTTTTCTTCTTGTGAGTATGCTACAATCTCACATATAAAACAGGGCCAATCCACGAAGGCAAAGTCCTGCCCCCAAATATCAATGTTTGCCCAACTTATTTAAAATTTCCTTGTAAATATATTGCTTTGCTTTCATAATGCAATGATCTCACTATTATTTGTGAATGGTCAGGTTCCTCCTCGCAACGAATTGTCAATTGAGAGATCGTTTCTGTGACTAACTACTTTGAAGGTATCCCAAATGTTAAATCCACTTCAGCAGCGATAAACCAAGGTTGATTTGTTAAACTATAATATAAAGGCCTTAGCCATCAATCTCGACCAAACAAAGAAGCTCTCAAAAAAAAGTCCTTCAGGCTTGTATTATTTTAACTTGAACATTCCTAACTTCATCACATTTTGGACCTTCTTCCCATACCATTGCCATCTAGTTTCTTATGACTAGCTAAATTCAGTCAGCAAGCCACCATAAAGTTTCCTACTAAATTAGACTTGTTACTTTCCCTACGAATTATGTTTGCTACTTTCTCAAAGATATGGGAAGAAAAGAGGAGGATAAAGAAGGAAAGTAGAAAGACAGATGAAGATAAGGAAGACGAGTTCCAAGGAGGATGTTGCAAGATCAATCAATTTCAGACCTCTTGACCAAATAGGACAAAAGGCCACAAAGGACAAAATGAGGAAGAGGAGGCAAAGAATAAGAACAAGAGGGGAGAGAAAGAGACCACAGAAACATCTACACCAATACCATATATGGCATGTCCTAGGAACATAACCACTCAGCCAAATCCCTTCTAAAATTAGACTCTAATCCCCTTCATTTACAAAACATCTAAAATATAAAAAAGTTTATAGTGACAGTAAAGTTTACATTCTTCCTAATAAATAAGACTATTACGATTCCAAACATCAACAATTTGATTAAATGTATTTTTATTAAGTAATACAACCTATCATCCATGCTTTAAAAGATATATGATTTACACATTGATATTCACACATTTTTTTCGTAAAGCACCTTGGAAAGCCTATCTATCCTACATCTCCATGACTCCCCTTCATTTTTGGTACACTCACACAAGAGCTTTAAGGGTTTCCTGCTTTTGATGCGTGAACCTGTCTTTTAGCAAAATGGATTGGAGATGATAGAGAAACATAAAAGAAATGTATTTCCTCACACTGAATAGTTCATTTATGTGGAACGTATTATATGAATTCAACACTGGATAAAGTTACAACAACAAAGTAACTAATAATAAAAGCTAAATAAAAAAATATTAGATTTCCTTTCACGGTCAGACAGATAATGTGAGTTTAAGACAACACTTATTTCATGCTATAAAATATCTAAAACAAAAACTTCAAGTTAAACTTCAATAACTAAAGAAGAGGAGTTGATGCACAAAGACATATAGAAGTTAAAAGGGATGTCAGACTATGAAAGTGTGAAACAACACAGTGCTACAAGCTACAATTATACCTCAACACCAACTAAAAAAAAAATGAAGGTAAGATACTCATTATATAATGTTCTCAAGTTGGCAAATTCCAAGAGGTTTTTGCTCTTAATAGATAGATATGTGGTTCGGGATGTAGTAAGACATTGCAATCGAGTCATTCGAAGTATCCCAATTTACAAACTACAACAAACCACCCAGTCCACAAGTCAAATATTTTTTTGCATTTATTACAATTGTGTAGTCCAAAGGCTATATTAGTGACTCAAGGTTTCTTGAAAGATTAAAATGTTTTACATATGATGAAAAAAAACACCTACCGCGGAAAATATGCCTAAACTTCCACTCAGAATCATGGAGATCCCTTGCTATAAGCTCCTGAGCAGGTGGTTGCTGAGAGAAATCCTGAGGGGGCCAAGAAAAAGCACTTTCCATCAGCACAAGATAAGTATCAGAACAAGCATAACACACAATCGGACATCACCAGAGGAGGGAAAACTTTCTCTGCAGCACGACGAGGAACAGAGAACCCTCCATGGGTACTAGTATCACTTGCTGTTAATGTCTTGCAGAAATAATTTGTTGGTTGCTTGCTTGGAATCCCCAGCTCGACAGGAATATATGTATCTTTTTGTTCTTGCTGCATATTCACCACAAAAAATCAATTTTGTTCTTCATTTCACAAGAATTAACCAAACAGCATTTTAATTAATTAAAATAAATTAAAAAATAAAACTTAGGACTACCGATGTCAAGGGCTGTAAGGTCATTTGAGCATATACTTCATCTGTTTCCACGTCTGCCTGAAATTCCAGAAATGAGCAATTATTTCTTAATGGTCTATATGACATTCACAAGAAGTAGCTCAATTTGTAGAAAGGTAAATAATCATACAGAACAGACTCACATGCATTGTCACATTGTGGAGTTGACATATCAACTGGGGCGGCAAATTCGGGTAGTTGGGTATGTGCGCATCAATTTCTTTGTTAGTTGTAGCAGCAACCTGGCTTCCAATTCTAATTGGGGTTATTACAGATGGATGAAAGTTGTTTTTTTTTTTTTTCATCAACTAAATGCATGCATATGAATTTAGAAAAGAGAAAGAGATAGAGAGAGAGAGAGACATATATGTAGAGAGAGAGTGTCTATCATAAACAACATAAAAAACCTGCTCACTGTGACCCTGAGGGAAGTAGACCACGCGACTACCAACTGTTGGTAAAGACACGAGAGGGCCAGCGCAGGCATGCCATAGCTCTGAATTGAGACATTTCTTCTCCCCTTCCATAACCAAAACACAAATTAACAAATTTCAGCTATTTTAAAAGTAGTCTTTTGAAGGCAATGAAAAAAAAAAATAAAAAAAAATCATGCAATGCAAAGGCAAATATAAAATAGGAAAATAATAAAAATGATTAATGACAAAGACAGAGATACAGACATATGTAAAAGCCTACGAAGAAGAAAAGGAGCTTAAAAAAAGGTGGGGATAAAGAATAATATACCTTCATGAGCTTGCTGACCAAACCCTGATGTTGAAAGCTTCATATTTCTTTATATATATATATATATATTACAATCAATTATAGTATAAAAATTTCAGCTCAAAAACCCACACTTATGGCTGTCATGATCTCAAGCCCTAAACTTTTGTCTTCCTTGTCTTCAGCAAGCTCCTCCTCTCTTCAATTAAGCCCCACCCTGCTAGTCCGAGCAATTCACATGCATTTGATATATGACAGCGAAAAACACCAACTCAAGCCCTACAATTGGAAATCCCAAGCCACATGCAAAGCCTAAGCCATTGGGGATTCCCAATTTCAGTACTTGCTCAGCTTTATTCAGCGAATCAAAACCCTAAAAAGCGAAAGGGAGCGATTGATGACATCAGCCGAGCTCTGAACACCACACGTCCTCCGACACCGCCATGACCGAGCTCGAAGCTTTTTCTGTGGCCAATCACTGTCGACGACGAGAGAAAAAAAAAGATACACGAGGTCTTTTACTTTTTATTTTTATAGGGAACACAGACCAAGCTAAGCTCGACCTGGTAGCAAACAGTGGAAGTTAGAGAGAGAAAGAGAGAGAAAGAGAGGTGTGTGTCACTGTGGAACTAGGCTCCTCCCTCTCTCTCTCTCTCACTATTATATGTGTAATGTATATATCTATCGGCGTAAGGTATTGGAAAGGTGGAATCCGGGCCGTTCGGAGATCCGTACCCAGGAATCGTGGCCGTTTATTTCAGAGTGAAATGACAGCAGGCATGTGCCACCATCCTTCAGTGGTCGTTGTCAGAGTACGGAGCTTTCAATATAAATATATATACATACATAAAAGAAGGAGAGAGAAAGTGAATGCGTGTCATATGAGAGAGAGATGCTTTTAAATTTATTTATTTATTAAAAAAAAAAATTAGTTGGACCTAAAACACTTAAAATTAGATGTTTATATATATATATATATATATAAATTTTTTTTTTTTTTTTGATAAGAATATAAAATTAAGTTATATAGAGTGAGAATAGAAGAGAGAAATTACCTCGAAATGTGATAATTGTACCGTTGAAAATAATTGTGACTTAATGTTATAAGTGTATAATTTACAAATTTTGAATCTCACAAAATGCATCTTATAAAGCAATCACTCTCAAACTATGCACATTATTTTAAATTTCGAAATTTGACGTTGTAAAAATTAAATCCGATCCAAATATATGGTTCACTTGAAGAGACTCATTATGGATAGACTGCAAATGAACAGTGCTGTTTATTAACAGTTTAAGCTCGGTTTGGACTCGTTCGTTAAATAAATTAATCGAGGTCAAACTCGATTTCTAAACTCGTTTAGTAAACGAGTCAATCCTGAACAATGCTGGACTCAAATCATGTAGGCTCGTTTATATTCATGAACATAAGCTCGTTTATGGGGCTCGTTTCCATTTAATTTTATTTTTTAATAAAATTCTTTAAATTTTGAAAGTATAAAATAAATATACAATAATTTACAAAACGAGTTGGTGAGCTCGAAAACGAGCTGAACAAATTTTGACCATAAATTCAATTTATTTTCTTAAATGAGCCGAGTTAGAACTTTTGAACACCATAACTAGCCTGAGCCAAATTATAAACAAACGAGCCAGAACCGAACTATAAACAAACGAGCCAGAGCAGCCCAAGGCTTGACTCATTTGTAGCCCTAATTGTGATTCCTCTTTATAATTTTTAGTTTATATTTATATTTATATATTAAATTATTTTTTTTTGTTGTTGTTGTTGAGGATTTTGTATATTTTATTTCGCATGCTTTTGTGGCCACGCTGGTACTGTACCTTTTACCGGAAATAAGTAGTCTCACTCTCTCTCTTTCGGGTAATTTTCCCGCCAATAATTCTGGGTGGGTCCGGTCTAGTCGAGTTTGACAGAACAACAATGCTTCCGCTGAATTTCATGGAAATAGTTGGCCCCAAAAGATAAAAGTTACTACTTAATTCAGCCTTATTTGATGCTATGTGAACAATTTGGATAATTTTGAGGTAGTGTCAAAAATCAGTTTCATTAAATAAAGGCTTTTTAAAAACCGTCTTCAACAAATAAATTTTGAAAAACTATCAAATTTTAAAGTGTTTTCATCTTAAAAAGCTGAATTAAATAGCTTTTTAATTCTTTATATATATATATATATATATTTTTTTTTTTCTTCATAATTCTCTATAAAATTATCCATCACTAGTTGAAAGTAGTTTTGTAATTAATGATTTATATTAACATTAGATTATATTTTATTTTCCTTTTTTCGTAATTTTATATATATTTTTCTTTTCCCAACAAATAAGCTAATAAAAGGTCAAGTTAATTAAATCATTTTCAAATCTATGGTTGAGATTGAACAATATCTAATTTGAATTTGTAGTTTAAGTTTGTGACACACGTGACTAATTAAAGACTTTAATTCATTTACAACCTTAAGCATGACTAAGGGCTATTTATTTACGAATTCAAATATTCCTAAGTTTTTTTTTTTTTTTTTTTTTTTTTTTTTTTTTTTTTTTTTAAAAAAAAAAAAAAACAGAAATATTTGAATTCAACATAAGAATTTGTTTGTTTTTATTTTAAATTTTTACAGAATAAGCAAAATAAAAACACAGAAATATTTGAATTCAACAAATAATATAAATTTATGAGTGTCAAAGTTTGATTCAAAAATCATAAATTTCAAAAAAAAAAAAAAAAAATTGAACTTTGGACAAACTGGATATAAAAAGTTGCGTCTTCCTTAGGCAGTTTGAATAATTTGGACCGTTAATGTTATGGTGATTGCTTGTGCCTCCAAATACTTGACATCAAGATCAAGTCGCAGAGTTCTCACTCTATTGGACCAACAATGGCTCACAATGACACAAATCAAGCAAATCCAGTCCAACCTCATCGTCTCCGGCACCATTTCCGACCCTTTCGCCGCCGGCAAGCTCATTGCCTTCTGCGCAATCTCCGACCGCGGCGACCTCCATCACGCTCACCGCCTCTTTCGCCTCCTTCCTCATCGCTCCGCTTTCCTGTGGAACACCATGATCAGAGCTTTCACCGAAAGAAATGAAGGTTTCAAAGCTCTGTCTCTGTACAAAGAGATGCTCAAAAATGGGGTTTTACCCAACAATTACACATTCTCTTTCGTTCTCAGAGCTTGTTCTGAATTGGGATTGGGGTTTATGTACCATGCCCAAGTGATTAGATTGGGTTGGGAAGCTTATGATTTTGTACAAAATGGGTTGATTCATTTGTATGCTACTTGTAATTGCATTGATTCTGCTCGAAAATTGTTTGATGGTTGTTTGAACCGTGATGTTATTACTTGGACCTCTGTGATTAATGGGTATGCCAAGTCTGGGCAGGTTGTGATCT
>JAOTQH010000046.1:8170334-8182199 GCA_025631255.1 Cornus kousa
ATTTATCAGAAAAGAAAGAAAATGAATAAAGATGTAATGCCACGTGTCATTGTTATAATCTAGTTTGTTAGCTAGTATGATTCTCTCCACTCACACTTGTTAAGTATATATATGAATATATTCTCCTAACTTAATTGGAAATAAATTGGTCATGGAAGGGTTTTATTCTTGTAGTATATGAACTTTACTTTTCAAAATGAATCTTAAATAAATTTTGTGGTTCGGGTTTGGTAGCATGTGGATAATAAATAAACCTGATTCATACAATTGCATAATTTGGCTAAGGATATAATTTTTCCACAATATAAATTTTATTGGTATTAATTTCATTTTAACAGAGGTCTACATTTTGATCTACAAATTCTCAAATAAATAATACCCTTTACAATCATATTCTTTTAAAAAGTGGAATTTCTTATTTAACTTTAACCCTTAAATTTACACCTCAAACCTCGGGGTTTAGGTTTTAAGATCTGGGGTGTGACTACGCAGCTATTGTGGAACGTCCAAGAAGCGAAAGATTAAAACACTCAATAAAGACAATGGCAGTAGAAACAGAAACCTGTTCATAATTTAGCATTTCGGTTAACACAATTTTTCAAGGAAGCAAGACAATGAGCATGAAAATGTATTCTAAAGCAAACTGACATAAAAGTGCAGTTTGCCATGTGATGCTAAACCATGCATGATTAAATTATATCACGCTTGACCCACAGGAATGTGGAAAAGACTGAACTTTGGTATTTGAAAAATGTTTCCAAAGGTATCCGAAGTAAATTGCGATTGAGAAAGTCATCCTCTTTGAACACCAGGAGCGGTTCACAACCTTTCTTTCTAGAAGTATAGTATCAGTTTCAGTCAGAAGGAGTGACTGAAGTTGTAACAGCTGATAATGTATATTACAGTATCATGCAAAGATGAAGGTAAAAGAGTCCATAACTAGCTCTTAGTTTAGTAAGTGGCCCTAAGCCTACCCGTGCCTCGAAGGGTAGGCCACACCGTCCAACTTACAGCCGTCAAAAACCATCGTGTTGTCTTGACGGTTTTCATCGGGATCACTTTGTAAAACATCCTAATTTGAGGAACTCATAATTTCAATCAGTAGAATAAAGTATCGTGGATAATCCGAATATATATCCGGATCTAATAATAGGAGTTTGATGGTATAAATAACTCATAAAAATAAGATGCATATGCATACCCTTTTTTTTGGATAAATAAAAATGCATATCCTTTTTTTCGGATAAATAAAAATGCATATGCATATCCTTATGGGAAATGTTATCAAAAGGTCCCTCTCATGAAAATAGCCATTAATTCTCTTTACTAGCCGTCAGATTGACAAAATTTATTCATAAACCTCGAAACTTTTTTGAATCCTTTTTCCATCTAGAGGTCAATAAGAAGGATCCGTGACTATTATCATGAGAGAAACATCCTGATAGCCTTATTCTATTATGGACATGTGTATATATGTTTGTCTATGTGAGTAATTAACATACGCTAATGTGAGGACCTGATACCATATATGTATAAACCTTTACTAGATTGTCACTCGCCATGGCAAGATCGCGTTGGCGGCAACTAAATACATTGGCTATCAAGGAAGTGGAGTAGTCGTCGCTAGAGCAAAAGTGGTTGAAAAGGCAGGGCTTGAAGGAGAGTGGGCCAGCAAAGGACTCAAATCTAGCTTGATGGACAAACATCTCGACAGTGTGCACTAAAGGGGGTGTGGTGCTTCTTAGTGATGGGGATGAGATAGCAGCAACCATGCAAGTGGACTAGAAGACACAGCGGCAATGCAATCTCCATCGTTTGGCTTTTGACTTTGTAAGTGATGCAAATAATTAATGGGACTTTAGAAAGTGTTTTGAAAAACTTAGGGCTTGTTTGGCAACCACTTTTGTTCGTGTTTCTATTGCAAGTAGTGTATTATAGCAAAGCAAAACACCAAAATGCATTTGGTAACTTTTGTTGCGATTAGAATAGTACCGTGTTTGTTTCCAAAAAGAGGCCCAAATTGAAAACACCAAATTGGTGTTTCCTAATGTTATCGCACACTGTAGCAAACATGTAACGCTGTGCAATACCCTCTATTTCCAAAATTATAAAAACAGCCCTTCTAAAAATTATCGAAAACTTTAGCTACCCCTACTCAATTTCTTTATTTTGATTTTGTAAAATTATCTTTTCATATATTAGAAATAACTCCTTAAAATTATCTCCTTTTATTTTGTCCTAGGAAATAACTTACACTCTCTCTTTGCTCTTGTGGGAACTTGAACCCTCAACATTCCATCTTGGAAATTCAGAGGAGATACAAGATCACTTGAGCCACAAAACTAAGTGGTATTTCTCCATTGATCTCTTTTATAAAAGAGAAGCGCAAATAGGAAGGATATTTTTTTTAGGAAGGAATTTAAAACCAGAGTCCAAAAAATCTACAAGCTCCTCCAACGATTAAAAATTTGTCCCAAGATCCCAACAAAAAAGGATCTCCTATTTCTTTCAAGCTATAAAAACCACCGGTTGCATAAGGGCGTAAACCTCCAAAAATTACAAACTTGGGTCTAGAAGTCCTGGAAATCACCCATTGAACCCGAAAAAAACCCAATAGCAAAATCCAACAATCCCGAGCCGCAGGATAACGTAAAAGAAGATGATCAACCTTTCCCCTGTCATTCTTGCACATACAACATCAATTGACCACAATATGTTTCCTACTCTTAAGGTTATTCTGGGTCAAGATCTTCCCGGGATGGATGTCCATGCAAAACAAGCCACTTTGAGAGGGGGCTTTGAACGCCAAATAGCCTTCCAGAAGAAGGGTGAGCTCGGAGCATCCGAAATACACCTATAAAAAGACCGAACATCAAAGCTACCACGAGAAGAGGGAATGCACACACAAAAGTCAAAAACCTCCCCCATAATTTCATGGAGATAAAGCAACTCCAAAAAACCAATGGCATCCTCAGTCTCTCAATCTTGAAAATGCCTCTAGAAACAAACATTCCAAACCGTTCTCCCATTATCGAGACAATAGCAGTCGGCCACCAAGGCATGTCTATCTATAGCAATTTGGCAAAGTCTAGGAAAGGTGAGGGCAAGAGGACGATCACCAATGGGTAAAGGTGTTATTAGCGATGTGTGGGGATTCTAAAGTTTGTTTCAAAAGATTAAAGGTCAAGTCTTAGTTAATGTAATTTTGAGATATTATTAGTCTATATACAATTCTTCAAGATTTTTTCCTATTTTGTCCTTACAAAATTTAGGCTCCATCGGTGATTAAAATGATCCTAGTCTATGACACTGTTGTAAGAACAACAACAATAACCAAGATTTTTCCCAATTACTTGGGGTCAGCTACATGAATCATATGTTTTCATTCCGCTCTATTTAAGAGTCATAGTCTCAGTTAATCCACATGCTATCATATCGTTCTTTACTAACTCTACCCGCATGCTGTAAGAAAATTTTGTTTATCTCTATTTGCTCCAAGTGGCATCAGAGCCTTTCATGTCACATTTGAGATACTTGAGGACTTGTGGTTGCGCAAGGAAGCAAGTTTGCCACAATAGAAGACTTCCAAAACCTGCAAGTTTGCAACATCAAATTTCTTGACTGAGAATTATATTCGAACATTGTGGAATCATTTATCCCCTTAATCCACACACTAAGAAACAAAGGAATCAGCGGATAGATGCATATAAATGTGAAATTGGACAAAACAACCTATTAGAGAAAGAATTCAGCAGCATAAGCAGTTCAAAAGTGCAAAACGCATGATGCCATATCAGTAAAACAGCCACAAAGCACTTGGACAGCAACGGTGAACCATACCAAAGAGTGAATTTTTGTACCAAGCACATGAGGAGTTGAGATACAAGTCTACCAAGTGTTCATTGTTCAATAGTTTTAGAGAACTCATTATCAATGCAAAACAAATCTTCATTGAGGAAGATATTGGAAATTGTATTGATTTTGTTGATGCCACATCAGCTCGGGACGAACTCACTAGATGGGTAGAAGAAGATGGTGAGATAATGGAGAAGGAACATGAAGATATTTCTTTAGTGAACAATGGCGTTGATTTACGCAAGGATAAAAGAAAGTCAAGCTATAATTGAATCAAACGATGCAACAACTAAAGTTTGATTGGGTGACAACGAAACTGAAATTAGAGTGTAAGGTTCTTGAAAAAAACACAATATAAAATACACTAATGAGGCATTACTCCAACATAGTAGAGATCCGAAGTGGACTAAGAAAGGATGAAGCCCAAGAAAGCTTGAGAGCAATAGAGAGGGGGGATGGCAGTGTGCAAGTTCACCATTGACTCCCTTGGTGAAGGTTTAGGCTGTGAGGTGAGAGTATGGGTGAGCAATGGAGAAATTCAGAACGTGGGAGGTCTTCCTTTTTTTCTTTTTTCCTCCCTCCTTGGCCTTGGAGTATCTCTTTTTACAAGCCAAGTGAGAGAGTGGCTGATATCATGCTAGGACAACACGTGTTTTATTATAATAATTAAAAAAAAGGGAAAGTTGTCAAATAATTACAAAGCAAGGCTACCTAATATAGGGATAAGTTGTATAGCAGTCAAACCGGTCTTTCTCCCTCTACAATTCAAGTCGAGGTCAAGTGAACCACTATGAGAAAGTGATTTGCCTTCTAGATGAGCCCTGGACACCGGCCATCAAACTCAGATCTTCAAGTCTTCGATGTTCTGTTTGAAGTTAATTAATGATGCGGTATGTGCCACGTAACTTGCCTGTTGACCGTTTGACTTTTGCCATGCAAGCCATAATTGATAATGTGGCATTGCCATGTGGACTAAAACATATTTGACACCTACAAAGTGGAGAAAGAAGCAAGTAAGGGAAAAGAGAAGTAACCTAAGAAAGCTATCAGCATCTTGTCTAAAGTTGAAGAAGTCATTGTGTTGTCATTGTCCAACTTCCATACCATGGATTTGAGAGTAAAAATTGTGATTTGGTGTTGGGTTGCAACCGCGTTGCGACTCGTTTACGACCCGACGACCAGTTATAATATTTTTTTTGACTCTTTTTTGCTTGTGGGTCGTGGACACTAATTAATACTCTATTGTAGCCCGATATATAAGGCGTTTAGGGTTTGGAGTTGGACATAGAGAAATGCTGAGCAGAGAAAGAGAGTAAGGGACTGAAACTTGTAATCTCCTATTTTTCGTAGTGAAGACTTTCGCCGGATCTCCATTGTGGACGTAGGCTTTGCCGAACCACAATAAATCTTTTATGTTCTTTGTGTGTGGTGTGTTTACTTTTCTGTCATGTTTCGTAATTGTTGCTTGGCTTTGCTGCGTTTGTGGTAACAAAAATAATAGCCGGAGATTGTGAAAAATGGCGTAATTTGAGCCAAGATGGAGATTTGTGATATTGTGGCCCAAATTTGGCGTCGGGTCCTGACAACCCGTTTTTGGGGTTCAGGGACTTGCCATGAGGAAATTTTTTTGACCCGTTTTTTGCTCATGGGTCGTGGACCCTAATTAGTCTCTTGTAGCCCAATATATAAGGGTGTTTAGGGTTTGGAGAGGGGTAAAAGAAAGACTCTGAAATTCATACAGAAACAAAGCGAGAGATTGAAAACTTGTAATATCCGATTTGACACAGTGAAAACTCGCCGGATCCCAACCGTGGACGTAGATTGTTGTCGAACCACGTATAAATCTTTGTATTCTTTGTGTGGTGTGTTTACTTTTCTGTCGTGATTCTTGATTCAACTTGGGTTCGTTGCGTTTGTCATAACATATGAGATATGAAAAGAGAATATCAGAATTTATTCTTTTTCACCTTTGTGTTCAGATCACAATAACAGGATAACAATACCAAAATAAATAATACAAAGTGATGTATTGGAAGTACTGACCTCACACCAATCAAGGCAATCTATTGCATTCACTGCCAAATCTGAGGAACCCTTGGTATATGTAATCTCACGGAATGCACGCCACATAACCATTGGTTCCCAACTCAGTCCAGATGAAAATTCAAGAACATTGCTAACAATGACTGGCTCTCCCCTGATCCAATGTCTCTGGAAGTGCTTCAGATCCCCCTGCTGGATATCACTGGCTGAAGGACAGTACAGATAGTTGTCTTCAGAATCTTGTCTAGAAGCAGATATGCGAAGTTTCCCATTACCAATGTCAATCTCTTCATCTGATTTAAAACATGAGCATCGTTGCTTAGATATTCTGTCCAAATCTGCAAGTTCATGGGTTTCCACTATTTTTTTTACTTTCTTCTTCAACTCTGAGACCCAGCTTTTTGGATACATACACTTAAGGTCCAAACAATCATGACCGCAACCACCCATTTCCTTTGTTGGGCAAGGTATGACACCGGTTTCCTTTGCTTTCCACTCAGAAATTGGACTCTTTTTATCCTCTGAACTAGACTCAAGAGAAGAACTCAAAGAACCTTTCTGATCCTTAGGCAAAGGGTGAGGTTTCCCTCCTCGCAAGCAGCCGTTCCGAATTTCCCAGCAGCAAGTCAGGCAGAGATCATAGGAACAATTCGGACAACTTCTATGAAAATCAACTATAGAGGTTCTGCAATTGTTGCTGCAATAGAACATGTGGTATCATGAAATCTTCGTCACAACTCCGATTTCAAAACAAAAGAAATCATAAATCATTCACGAAAAGTACCATACCAGTAAACACGTTCATTTTCATAACAAGCTGCCCGCTGTAACTCCACCTCTGATGGTGGTAACCCTGTAAAAATTCCATTATGCATTGCCAAATTATTAAGAGAATGAAGAATTGTTTTAGTTGCATAAGCCACCACAGATATGACAAGTGCTCCAGGGCACAGTCAACTCAATGTCATAGATGGTGGGCTACCTTTTCAATTCTGCAAAGTTACAATATTTGTGTAAACACGTAACAATTGAACTTTCCAAGCCTCGATTCGTCACATTACTTCCTTGGTAACAAACATCCTAAATAATTTCGAATTGCATGATGCTTTATCTTTGACTTAATGTTCCTTTCTTATCCTGAATCCAAGTAACTAACCGGCAACAATATGCAATTCGTACCTTGAATCATAGCCTCAATATCTTTTTCCAGCATTTGGTCATCATCGAATTGCTTCAAGAACGGATACAGTACATGTACCAGATACTTCAAGTGCTGAATCTTTTCATCCTTACTTTCTGGCAATCCTGAATATTTGTTTTCCTGTGTTAAATAATGAGAAATGCACCAGATGTCACAAGGTATACATAATGTAGTTAACGCAGAGGTGAAAAGACTAAATGCCATAGCTGCCATTACCAACCTTAATTATATCAGTTCTACGTAAACAAGCTTTGCAGTTGCAGTTCCCACAACAGTATGGGCAAGTCTCTGCTATTTCTTCCTCCGACAGTCTGGGGTACCTAAATTTTACAACCAAAAGAGAGGGGGAAATGTGCCAAGGCATTGGTTAATGAGCGCTAAGTGTCTGGTAGACATTAAATGTGGGAATTAGGGTTTACGTGGCATAAAAAAATATTTATATATCGGAAATGAACTAAGTTAAACACAATTGACAAAACATTCCTTGATGTCCACATCTCGTAAATCACTAGAGCAATAAATCAATAAATTCTAAGGAATAATTCCAAGCCAAGAATGCCAATGACTGATATCAATATCAGCAAATTCTGATTCAATATGTGAAAAGGTTTTTCCTGGGAAAACCACCAAGGCATCAATCATACCTAAAATCCATGTCTATTATAAGTTACAGCAACACATAAAAATATGTAGTCGGACTAAAAACTAATTAGCAGTACCTCATGATGCGTAGTTGCTAATAGGGAAACTATATCACTACCAGATGAAATGACAAAAAAACATATGATAGTCAAGTTAATAAGACCAACAACAATCACTACATCAACCAATCATACCTCATTGTTTTACAGGATAACCACCAGGATTAACAATACAGTTACCAAAAAAAAAAAATTAACGATGCAGCCATGAAAGCCAAAACTATGGAACCTATATAGATTCTCCGGACCACCAAACTTTATACATAAATATACATACATATAAATAGAAATTAGCAATCAATAAATGAACTATACTGGTACAATTCTTGGCAATGTCCATCGTACTTATTTAACAACAATGTATCATTTAGGAACCTCAATTATATCATAAAGGGTTTATGACAATCCTTTATAATAAAACAGTAGATTGGATGAATCTTAAAATCATTTGAAATTCCAGTACTCAAGAACAGTAACATTCCCTTTGACATGCATAATTTAGATATTTTTTCTTTCAAATGTCGGACATAAACATTAAAAATGTTACCATCTCTGAATGCATGGAACACAAAAACGTTTGCGACAGCTGCCCTTGCGGCACCGCACCACCTTCTCCTTATCGCTCCTCTGGCATTGATGGCACATATTACAGTCATCTCCACTCACCTGTTAAATTATTTTTAAAAAGGTGTCTGCTTTGGTTAAAAAGATGAAAGTTTCAGAAGAGAAAAAGGAAAAGAAACTTCGAAAGAACATAAGCTTACATCGGAAACAAAATGCCTTCTCCTCGTATCCAAGGGCCGGCTTTTTTGCTTCAACCTACACTTTCTTATACCTAAATAATAATCCTTAGCTTTTGAATCATCGTCTTGGTCATAGTCTTTGATTTTGTTAGCTGAGCGGGCTTTTTCCCTCTTCTTTCTTGATGCTGATTCATTCTTGGCATTGTTTACCTTCTTATTAGCTTTTTCAAATGTATCAACACCCTTGTTATCCTCTAAATCATCCTCATCATCTCTGTCTAAATCATTCTGTCTGATTTTAGCCTTCACTCCCAATTTCTTCTCCTCTGCAAGCCCCACAACCTTCTTTTTCCTATCTACTGACAATGGCTCAATTTTGTCATTCTTTTTCACTATTTTTACCAAATTAGCCGCCTCCTCTTCCTCTGAATCATCTTCACCATCCCCGTCTTCTCTATCCTCTTCCTTGTGTTTGGTTTTTGACTTCACTCCCAATTTTTTCTTCTCTCCAAACCCCACAACCTTCTTTTTCCTATCTAGTGACAATGACTCAATTTTTTCATTCTTTTTCGCTTTTTTTACCAAATTAGCCTCCTCTGAATCATCTTCACCATCCTCGTCTTCTTTATCTTCTTCCTTCTGTTTGGTTTTTGCCTTCACTCCCAATATCTTCTTCTCTCCAAACTCCACATCCTTCTTTTTCCCATCTAGTGACAATGACTCAATTTTTTCATTCCTTTTCGCTTTTTTTACCCAATCAGCCACCTTCTCTTCCTCTGAATCACCTTCTTCTGTGTTGTCGCTGTACTCCTCGTCGTCGTCAACATCTTCTTCTTCTTGATCGGTTATGATCTCCATTCTTGATTTCTTCTTGTAATCAGACGAAGGTTTTTTAACTCCTTTTCCCAAACTAACATCCTCATTCTCCTCTGAATCATCAGTTCCATCACTATCATCGATTCTTTGTTCCTCTTTTCCTTTAATGTTTACCTTCTCTTTCTCATCCACAACTTTCTGACTACGCCTCTTCTTCGTCGGAATCACCTCGTCATCAGACTCTTCTTTTCTTCTCTTTCTCTTTCTCTGCTTCTTGCTGTTTGATGTCGAGAAAAGCCCTGATTGTTTGGGCTTATTTCCGGAAGACGTGCGGTGGTTCTTGTTGGTTGTGCTCTTGGACAACCTAGAACCAGAAGCAGTGGACTTTTGTTTGGATTTCTTCAAAGAGTTGTTTTGAAGATATTGAAAAAAGTGCTTTTCGCAAAAGGCCTTCTCCTGGATCCTCCTACCTTTGCACCGCCACAACTTGCCATCATTCCGAGTGCAACGCAAATCGTCCGGCGGCACTGCTATGGGCTCCTCCTCCGGCAACGATGAGTCTCCCATTGCGCTCTCTGCCACGCCAAAACCAACACCACATGTGATTCTTTCAATCCGTGTGTGCGCGTTGGAAGGTGTGTTTTTTTAGAGGGAAAAGGGGGAATACTGTAGTATTGATTGTAGAGAGAGAGAGAGAGAGAGAGAGAGAGAGAGAGGGTGTGTTTTATACAGTGGCGGATGGGGTACCTCGCCCACTGTTTAAGGGGGACTGACTGTACAGGGGATTAAAGAATTATGCTAAAAGTAAGCCTGTGGGCGCTACAATCGTTTTTAACTTTATGTACATAAGTGCCCTTGTTTTTCTGGTTGGATCACACAGACGATTTATATGCATGGTAATGGCGTTTATTCGACGTTTTGATTTTAAAAAATATCAAAAAAATTAAAACAAATTGTAAAAAAAAAAAATTAATGGGCCTGCTTTTTAATATCAATATATCTCTGTAAAACTTCTGGCATGGTCTCTTACAAGTCAGAACACAATTGTAGAAGAAATTAAATACTACCCCACTAATTATCTTCACAATATTTGATAATTATTAAAACAAAATTATAACAAATTAACAACCATCACCTTTTTGTTTTTTTTTTGTGTTTTTTTTTTTCACGATGGGTAATCTATGATATATTATCTTAGAATTTGGATAACTCAAATACTTAAATTGGATGAAGACAAAAACAGAGTGTATAAATTATTTATAAAAATAAATTAAAAAATAATAATTTTTACACGACATAATTACAATAAATTATTAAATTTATATTTTTAATCCGTCATGCAACAAATACTACTATTCATATTGCATCTTTACCATTAATGCAAATAAGTAGTAGCATCAGAAAATCCTTGTAACACCAATGAAATGAAAATTATTAAATGGCTTGGCTTTTAACTTCTTTCATGTTCGTTGTTTATTCAGTCTAATGAAAGTTCATGTTTAATTTTCTTACAATATTTTATTTCTTAAATATATTCTAAGTGTAAATGCAGCTCACTTAAAACATATTCAGAGATGGATAAAACTTGTGTTTTACATCAAACACAGATAAGGAAGGAATAGATGACAAAGGATAGATAAAATAATTTATAGATAAAATAATTTATTTGTGTTTAATTGGTGGGAAGAGAGGAAACAAGGGGAGAGATAAAAACATCATTTCTTCATTTGTATTCTCATATTTGTCAAATTAGAGAAAGAGGAGAGAGAAATAAGTTAGTAACTAACAAATACTCCCTCTTTCCCACAATACATGGACAGTATAGAAAATTCAACTTTTTATGGTAGTAGAGTTTTAGTAATTTTTTATTGTATTGATAAAAGTGAATTTTCAAATATACCCTTACTAAAAGATAAAATAGTGCTTCGTAATTAATGTAATTGTTTAGTTAAAAGGATAATTTGAGAATGTTATAAAAAATAGTACATTCAAATTTGAAATGGAACATATTTTTTTTTGAGACATCCTAAAATAAAAAGATGGACAATTATTTAGGACGGAGAAGTATATAATTTACACTTTTAATCTTTTAAAAAGATTAATGGTTAAGTAACGAGAGTGTATGTTGGTAAAAATAATATACAAACTTTTTTCTTTTTCTTTTTCTTTTTCTTTTTCTTTTTCGTTTTTCTTTTTTCTTTTTCTTTTTCTTTTTCTTTCATCCAAACAAATATATATATATACATATATATCACCCCCTTATCCTCGAGGGAGATGCTTTTGAAGGATGTACCTCGCTTTTTCCCTCCAGCCAAAGGAAACTCAAGTATTAGTCCTATCATTGTACTACTACTATCATTTTTCTCGTGTAGGCCACCTTTTTAAATTTGACCACATCAACAAGGGTACAAATCAATCGTCTCAATAATAAAGAAGGCAAAATGTATTGGTTGAATTGAGGGTGCTTTTCGAGACAGACCAACGGACAGAGAGATAGCCTTTTCAT
>JAOTQH010000046.1:8213569-8230497 GCA_025631255.1 Cornus kousa
GATAGGAAGTCTCTTTTTAATTTATCTTAATCAAATGTATATCTATGCAAGAGGATTATGTGATTCTAGATGACGATTCTAGATGGAGATGTTAATGTTAACGTTATGAGGATGTTGATGTCAACGTTGACTCTAGTGATGACGACTGATGATGTTGATAATATGTTGATGCATTCAAATTAAGTCAAAACACTTAGAATTGAAGGAAATTTAGAGTTGAAGACATATTATATTTCCGTCAAGACAAGGACAAGTAATGTTACTTTTGCTCTTTCTTTTTTTTTTCAATTATTATTTTGGCTTATGATTATTTAAGCGTTGTTGTAGGAGGAAGGACATGAGAAGCATCTTGGAAGGAGATGCTTATCCTTTGCTGGGTTGAGGCGTTGTTCAAAAATACGACTGTCATTCAGAAAAAGAGTTCAACATCAAAAATGAGGATCCTCGTTGAGCATCTCAAATGTTTTTCTTTGGACTTTTGGTCCGTTTTGTTTTTTTGATTTTGCCTGAAAATATTTTGTTTTAATTAACACTATGGATGTATATATGGATATGGGCACTTTGAGACATTTATTGAGGGTGTTGAGGGACAGATTGGCTTTGAAATTTATTTGAATGCATCGGAGGTCATTAAATTTGCTCTCTAACTCATCTGGTATTTGATGTACTGCTCTGAATTCTATTCAATTGAACTGTTACATTCTCTCGTGCCTATGTTGTTGTTTGGTTGGTAGAACAGTGACTGGCTGAATGCTGTGGTCTCTGCTATGATCATACGATCAGTTGTGGGCTCTTTGTGGTTGCACGCTGGGTGTTGCTGCTGTAATATATGCTTTGTGCCTGCTGGTGCAGTCTGTTGACATGGGAAAGTTTATTGCTGCTGCAGTTGGGTCCCCTGTGCTGCAATTTAGATTGTTGCTTCTTGGTTGTTTGTGTGGATGTTGTCTGGAAGTTACCAGGAGGTTGGGCTGCATTTACTGTCCTGTGGGTGCTCTGACTCAATGCTTCTGATGGTGCTTTGGACAGGTTTCTTTTGGGTCTCTGGGCCGATGCTAGTTCTGCTGATTGTGGATGTTTGTATCAATGCTTGTGCTGCCAATGTTACATTGGTACTCCCTTTGCTGTTTTGTTTGGGTCTGCACTCTAGGTGCAATTTATTTTCTTCTAAAATGTTATTTTCTGTTTTAGGGGGAGGTGTAAGGCTTATGTCCCGGTTGCAGAAGATGTGCGTGTGCATTGCTTATAAGAAAAAGGAAGTTGGTGGTGATGGCATCGTTGAGAACTTTGTTAAATGGATTCAAGTAAGTGCCTAGGGTTTGGGTATGCGTGTGTGTTGGATTTATCAAATTGGACACTGGAACACAACTAAATATTCATATATCTTCATATTATGTTTACAGAATAAAATAATATATTTTATGTAAGAGAGAGTTTTCAA
The DNA here is from genome assembly GCA_025631255.1 of Cornus kousa. Taxonomy (NCBI): domain Eukaryota; kingdom Viridiplantae; phylum Streptophyta; class Magnoliopsida; order Cornales; family Cornaceae; genus Cornus; species Cornus kousa. The sequence continues at coordinate 8,215,008 of JAOTQH010000046.1, forward strand.
TTAGGCATTTCACTCGTTTCGAATGATAAAATGTAACAAGAGGAGCGCATTAAGTGTGTTTTTATTACAGTTATAGAGAATTTGAATAATTGGATATACTTGTTGGGTGTAAGAAAATACCCCCCGCAACACGCACACACAAAGAAAAAAGTGAAATAGAAAAAAAGAACAAAGAAATTAGAACAAAAAAGATTCTCACATTTGGTTATACTTTTTAATATCTTCCATTTAATAAATGAGACTAGCTCTGGCACGTATTTTGAGTCCAAATTTGAATTACTTACACTAGTTTTTTTTTTTGGTGCTGCTGATGCTATTCTTTTTCATGGAAAAAATATGTTCTGAAGGTTCGGTGAATGTTTAAAGAGAAGGGGGAAACCAGATTCATTGGCTAATATAGTTGACTTGGCAAGATTCAAGTTAAAACATGTTTATGAAATCTAGTATCTCAAGTTATATTATTGTTTTATTTAGTTTCTAATGTTAGGGGTATATTAGAAATTTAGTTTTGGGCAGTACAGTGGACCACCACTGTTATGGGCTCAATTGTGCATTTTGAGTCAAGTTTGGTGGGTCTTGATGGATATAGAAAGCTTTAACTCTTTAGTCCTACTTGGCCACTAGGTTTTTGTTGGCTTCAAAACTATAGTGCTTTATATAAAGTGATTTTTAAGTAGCATGGAGTGAAGAATCCATAGAAAGCCTACTAGTGACGCGCATCTTTCTCTAGGCATGACTACCTAAGAACCTTGGAGGGGTGTTCTCTCTCTCTCTCTCTCTGTTTTGTTTTTTGTTTTTTTTTTTTTAATATAAGAACCTTTTTTTTTTTTTTTTAAATATAAGAACCTTAGTAGGATGTTCTCTCTTTAATTCTTATTTTCCTTTCTTCTTTAACTGCAAATCATCTTCGTCAAATCGGTTCATTCATTATTCGGTGCTGAAAGTAAAAGATCCTACGTCATTGTCATTTGATTTAATAATGTTTTTTATTTTCTAATTCATAGAAGCAAATCATACTCATAAAAAAAGTATCAAGTCACTGCCACTTTCTCTACAGGATTGGTTTGGTTCGCTTCAGAAATGAAAGCTCTTAGTAATGATTGTGAAAGATTAATGTCCTTCCTTCCTGGGCATATAGATTCAAGCAAACGTGGTAAGTTGAGCTATTGTGGACTGAAGTTCTGTTATGCCAAATGTCTTCGAATCAGTAATGAGTGTGAAGTGTGAAATGACGTAATCACTTGGTGTGTTTGCAAATGTAGTTGTGTGTTTATTGTCTTTGTTCTATTTAATGAAAAGGTCCACTTTCATCTATTATAGCTATTTTGAAGGGGCGTTGGTTTTGAGCAAACTTAAGGCGGACAGAAGTCTCATTAGTGCAAGAAGAATTTGAACCAAATGTTCCAAGTTCTGATGGCATTTTGTTTCTTGAAAATTTCTGCCATCTACCTTGGCTTTGATGAGCGGTTGTTAGATTTTCTTACACATCTTAGGCTAGGTGATGGAAGATGTTCATAGTGAATTCGATTGTTCAAAGGAGTGTTTCACGGGCCCTGATCTCAATAGAAAACTAAAGAGGTAAATAGAGTCCCAAATAACAAGAGATACGTAAAAAGTATGCTTATTCCTAATCCCAAATGGAATGGAACTCTATTTATTTTAAAGATGCAAAGAACTTTGAAGATGTGTCTGCTGCTCGCTTTTTGTCAATCGTATGTTGTATTCTCTAACAATCCTAGTTTTTTGAGAGGCTTGTATTGGAGTTTGTATTGGTATAAGGGAAAATAAAGCAAAAGCCTTCACCTTGTTGAGTTGAATTTGGTTTGGTAAGCCAATGTTTCGTTGAGGAATTAGAGAAGAAGAATATGGACCATAAAACAGCCACTCCTTTTCTTTTTCTTTTTTCCCCCAGAAAAGTATAAAAGGATCTACCTAAGAAAATTGTGTAATGTTGAAGTGTGAGTTAATGGTCTTTGTTGAAGTTAGGATGACAGAAAGGTAATTTTATATAGAATGTGATAATAAACTTACATGAATTTTTGAAAAAGAAGATTTGAGTGTACATGATTTAACTTAAGGGATACGAGGGTAGGCTGCTTCGGGATTGTAGCAATATTCATTCTGCAAACTGATGACCATGCCATGTAATCCCTTTTGTTTTATATATAAATGATTTTTAATCGGTTTAAACAATTGATGAACGACTTTTTTGGCATCATTAATCCTTCTGTTTTTTGTTAGGGTGTTTCGAAGCATCTCTCTCCTCTCTCTCTCATTCTATCTACCTACCTATTTATATCTATCTATCTTTCTATTCATCTCTCTCCTTTGTTATTTAATTTTAGGATATTTTAGTCTTTTTAAAAACTGACAGAAAACCTTATTTAATTCTGGAACTTTGTAATTTTTGACTGAAACTCACTACATTTTGAATACTTAGACTGAAAAAAAGAGAAGGAAAACCTGGAATTGGGAAATGATAAATTTTGTTATTATAGTGCACTTGTTATCAATTTTACAAAATCAATTAACATAGGATTTTTCTGTTAGTTTGCCTCAATGTTAGTGAGAGGGTTTACTACCATAAAATATAAATATATACTTTACATTTTGATTAGTTGGATAAAATTTAGTCAACATTTTGACTCATTTTTTGTCCATGTCATTGTATTCTCTTTAATTCCGTTATGTTTTTTCATATTGGTTGATCAATTGGTCTCATTTTCAGATTTATGCCAATTCATTTGCTGTATAATGTTTCTAAATTTTATTTAAATGTTCTCTGTCCAACTGATTCCCCTAAATGATATTGCTAATGTTTCTCTTAACAGCACACTAACATGGTAAAATTCTATTTTAATTGTTAATTAATTAATTAAATTATTATTTTGGTGAAAGTATACATAAAACAGAGTAGCCATTGCTTGGTGCAATGGTAAAAGCTTAGGTTGACAATTGTGAGGATGCAGGTTCGAGTATAAGAGCAGCCACTTTGTTCAAAACAGTGCAATAGGTAAGTCAGTCTCCGGTCTTCTCCAATCCCTGCACATATAGAAGACTAACATTGAGTATTGGCCCTTTAGGAACTTTAAAATCATATGAAATTTGGTGAGGACATAATCTGTAAATTATAGATGGTTAAGGATAATGGCTTTCTGTTGTGCATGTAGATTATTATTTTTCTAAGAAATCAGATAAGAACTGTATTACGGAAGAGATTTTGTTAGAGGTGCAACAAAATTGGCTTTAGAAGTCAAAGGTTTCTTTCTTTATTATGTTTATCGAGGGAGTTCATGTATTTGGATGGCGGGTCATCTGTTTTTCTTTTCCCTTTTCTTTCTTTTTTCAAGAAATATTTGTTCAATTGCTTGGTAACCTGAATGCTTCCTTCAAGTTTTTATATAGCTCCTTAGTAACATCAGATAGAAGTAAATATTGTTATTTGAAGTGTTGTACCGTATTTTATGAGTTGTCACATGTGTATAGTTAGTATTGTTTGAGTTATCACCTACCCCTCATTATCCTATATAGAATTACCATTTGTAGAGTTTTCTTGTTCTCTACTCACCTACTCCCATAGCTTCTCCTATATAAACACTATTATATTATTGTATTACTTACTCAATAACATATATGTTTTCACATATTATCTCTCTCTCTCTCTCTCAACGTGGTATCATAGCGGAAATCGACCCCTTAATTTTCTTTTTTTAGTCTTATTCAAACTCCGATCTTGATTCTATCTCGGCTTTCTCTCAATCTCTTCTCAGCAATCTCTCCTCGGTGATCTCAATTCTCATCTTAGCAATCTCTCTCGGATCCCTCCTCGGCTCTCACCTCGATAATTTCTCTCGGGTTCATCTCGGCTAAATCTTGGTTCTCTTATCTCGGCTCCCTCTTGCGACTATATTTCATTTGTTCGGCAGCTCTTGTGATGGATACTAAGGAATCCCATCTTCTTGGATCAATCACCAGCACCAAACTGGTAAAGCGTGAGTGTGCAAATCAGCCCTCCTCCACCACTAGTGTCGTTACTTCAGGTAATACGTGTCTCCATGCTTCATCTTCTACACCTTGGATCATTGATTCAGGGGCATCTGATCACATGACAGGTAACCCGTCTCTTCTTTCTAATATTTCTCATGTTTTGTTACCATCGGTTGTTACTATAGCGAATGGTGCCAAACACCTGTTCATGGAATTGGTACCTTCCGCACTTCGGATCTCACTTTTTTATCAATTTTATATATCCCTCACTTTTCATTCAATTTATTGTCAGTTCGCAAAATCATATTAGATTTAAATTGTTCAGTTACTTTTTCTCCTTCCCGTTGTGTCTTTTAGGACTCATGACGAAGAAGACGATTGCTGGGGGGTGAGAAGGATGATCTTTACTACTTTCAGCAAACTACTGCTCTTACAGCTCTACATTTCACCTCCTCTTCAGCTTCCCAGTGGCATTGCCGCCTTGGACATCCCTCTTCCAATAGTCTTCGAGCCTTGGTCCCTTCTTTAGTTGATTTTTCTAAGTTTAATTGTACTACTTGCGAACTTAGTAAACATCATCGAGCTACTTTTAAGTCTCGTTTTGATAATAAAAATTTAAAACTTTTTGAATTAGTACATTCGGATGTCTGGGGACCAGCTCGTACTATTGGTTTATTTGGTGCTCGTTATTTTGTGTCATTTATCCCGTTTAACTTGGGTTTATATTCTTAAAGATAGATCTCAAGTATTCTCTATTTTTCAATCCGTTTATGCTGAAATTCAAAATCAATTGATGCAAAATTACTTGTTCTTAGAATTGACAATGCCCTTGAATATAAACTTAATGTTTTTCAAAAGTTTCTTGAGTCAAGGGGCATTATCCACCAAACATCTTGTGTTGATGCCCCACAACAAAATGGAGTTGTTGAACGGAAGAATCACCCACTCCTAGCTATCGCTCGTGCCTTAATAATTCAAATGCAAGTTCCAAAATATTTTTGGGGAGATGCAGTCCTGGTTGCTGCTTATCTTTTAAACCGTATGCCTTCTAGGGTCCTTCAAGGAAACTCACCCTTCCAAATGATGTTTTATGTTAAAAAAAATTCTTTTTCCATTCCTCCAAAAGTGTTTGGGTGTGTTTGTTTTGTTCATAATCTAAGCCGGAGACAAGACAAACTTGATCTTCGTGCTCACAAATGTATTTTCTTAGGTTATTCTCGCACTCAAAAGGGATATAAATGTTACAGCTCAACTCTTCATAAACAATTTGTGTGTGCAGATGTAACTTTCTTTAAGGATGTTCCTTATTATTCTCAGGAAGGCAGTCATCTGGAGGACTCTGTTCTTCCAACTCGAGTTTTTGATTCTAACATCCCACCAGCTCTTCGTGTCTATGCTCGTCACCGGAAAAGAATAGTTAATCATGTTCCAACGACTAGAGTAGTAAACCCAGCCTTGCCACTCCCACCAGTCGCTTCAACACCTGAAGATTCTTCCATCTCTGCGGACTCTAATCTTGATCAACCTATTGCTGTTCGGAAAGATAACCGATCCTATACCAATCACCTAATCTCTAATTTTGTATAGTATAATAAATTGTCTCCTCTTTTCAAGCTTTTTCTTTGTCATTATCCTCTATTGCTCTTTCTAAGTCCTACAGGGAGGCACTTTCTCATCCAGGGTGGACGAAAGCTATGGAAGAAGAAATAAACGCTTTAAGATTGAATCATACTTCGGACCTTATTCCTAAGCCTACTGATACTCAGGTTGTTGGTTTTCGTTGGGTTTTTATTGTTAAACAGAAGCCTGATGGTACTATTGACCATCTCAAAGCTCGACTTGTTGCTAAAGGCTACGCTCAGACTTATAGCCTTGATTATACTGAGACGTTCTCTCCTATGGCCAAACTGAATTCTGTTCGCATGATAATCTCTCTTGCAACTATTCTAGACTGGCCACTTCATCAACTTCATGTTAAAAATTCCTTTCTACACGGTGACCTTACTAAAACAACCTATATGACTCAACCACCTGGGTTTGAGTATAAAGGGGAGTGTGTGCAATCTCAAGAAGTTTATTTATGGCCTCAAACAGTCCCCTCATGGATGGTTTGATAATTTCAGTAAAGCAGTGATAGCTTATAGTATGACCAGAAGCCAGGCTGACCACTCTCTCTTTTTTAAGAAAACGAAACGTGGTATTGTGATTCTCGTGGTGTATGTAGATGATATCGTTATCACTAGTAGTGACAAAGATGGGATACAAGTTCTAATTCATCACTTGAGTTCTAGCTACCTTACAGAGGATTTGGGCAAACTTCGGTATTTTCTAGGAATTGAGGTGGCTCAGTCGAAGCAAGGCATTAGTCTATCTCAGCAGAAGTATACTCTTGATCTCTTATAGGATATTGGATATCTTGGTTCGAAACCTATAGCTACACCCATGGAGACTAATGTAAAACTTAAGGTGGATGATGGTGACCCACTTGATGATCCAGAGACGTATCGAAGACTTGTAGGTAAACTTATTTAACTCACAACCACTCTTCCAGACATCTCCTATGCAATCAGTGTTGTGAGTCAGTTCATGACCAATCCTCGGGTACCTCACATGGAGGCAGTTGTACGCATCTTGAAGTATCTCAAGCAAGCTCTGGGACGTGGTCTGCTTTATCAATCTTCTGGACATCTTCGGATTAAGGGATACACAAATGTAGATTGGGCCGGTTCTCCTTCTGATTGACGGTCCACCACGAGTTATTGCATCTTCATAGGAGGAAATCTAGTAACTTGGAGTAAGAAACAGTCAGTTGTGGCTCGTTCCAGTGCTGAAGCAGAGCATCGTGCCATGGCACACACTGCCTGTAAACTTACTTGGTTGAAAACTCTTTTACAGGACTTGGGATTTCAGTCCAGTACCCAATTCCTCTCCATTATGACAATCAGGCAGACATTCATATTGCTAGTAATCCAGTCTACCATAAGAGGACTAAACACATTGAAGTAGATTGCCATTTCATTCGATCTAAAGTTGATTCAAATGAGATTGTTACACCATTTGTTCCTCTTTGTAAACAGCAAACATCTTCACTAAGGCGCTCCTGAAGAACTCTATTGATTCCATATATAGCAAGCTGGGAGTTATTGACATTTACTCTCCAGCTTGAGGGGGAGTGTTGTACAGTATTGTATAAGTTGTCACACGTGTATAGTTAGTACTGTATGAGTTGTCACAAGTGTTGTATAGCATTGTATGAGTTGTCACCTACCCCTTATTACCATATATAGAATTACCATGTATAGGGCTTACTTGTTCTCCACTCACCTACTCCGGTAGCTTCTCCTATATAAACACCATTATATTATTGTATTACTAACTCAATAATATATACACTTCCATATATTCTCTCTCTCTCTCTCTTTCAACATGGTGTAACCTTTTTTCCATCTCACTGTGTGTTTCAGGACTTGGATACGGGGAAAACGATTAGAAATGCTTAACGCGGGGCCAACTTCTTATAATGTTGCAAATCAATCTAGTGTTAAGAATAGTAATATCAATAAAGATCTGTTAATGCGATGGCATAATAGACTAGGTCATTTACCTCTTCCTGTTTTGAAGTTGTGCTTCCCCAGTTTGCTTCTGTTGAATCTTCTGAGTTAAATTATGAAACATGTGTTCTTGCTAAACAATGTCGTGTTTCTTATCCTACTAGTATTAATAATAGTAAAGCTCCTTTACATCTTGTTCATTCTGATGTGTGGGGTCCTAAATCTACTACTTCATTACTTGGTTTTCATTACTTTGTTGTGCTTGTTGATGACTTTAGTCGATATACTTGGCTTTATCATATGAAAACCAAAGATGATGTTTAGTCCTCCTAACAGTAATGATTTGCAGCAAGGAAAGCCAATTGTCTACACTAGGAGGGCAAAAGAAATCATTGACTCACCCCAGGACCAAGAAGTCTCCCTCGATCTAGGCAATTCCTCAATTGACATGGATACTCCTGATTCGTTTCCCAATAGCATTCCTGTTGATCTTGATGTCCTTATTGCCTATCTTAAGGGTGTTTGTAGTTGTACAAAACATCTCATATCTCAGTTTGTATCCTATGATGCCTTATCTCGAACATATCGTGCTTTCACTTCGTGTATCTCCTCTGTATTTGTTCCTTCTAGTGTTTCAGATGCTCTTATTCAAACTCCATAGAAGGAAGCCATGCTTAAAGAGATGAAAGCCCTTGAGAAGAATGGTACTTGGGATATTGTTCCATTACCTAGGGGTAAGAAACTAGTAGGCTGCAAATGGGTCTACACAATAAAGTATCATGCAGACGGAACAATTAAGAGATATAAAGCCCGGTTAGTTGCAAAGGGCTTCACTCAGACCTATGGGATTGATTATCTAGAAACATTTGCTCCAGTTGCCAAGATGAACTCTATACGTGTCCTTTTTTTGGCAACTAATTTGAAATGGCCTTTATATCATCTAGATGTAAAGAATGCTTTCAGTGGTGCGAAATCCAGCATCAACTAATGCATCAACAGTAAGGTAAGGCCGACCAACCCCCCTAGGTGGTGACTTGGAGGAAGAGGTGTATATGACTATGCCACCAGGGTTTAGGCTTGCCAATGGTCAGAATTTAGTGTGCAAGCTAAATAAAGCCTTGTATGAGTTAAAGCAGTCGCCACGTGCTTGGTTTGATAGGTTGAACATTGCTGTGAAAAGAGTAGGGTACACATAGTGTCAGGCATATCATACTCTCCTCATCAAGAAGCACTAGTTCTTTCCCACTGCCCTTATTATATATGTTGATGATATTGTTATCACTAGAAATGATTCTGAAGAGATTCATCAAATGTAGTCATTCTTGGGGAGAGATTTCGGGGTTAAAGACCTTGGATTATTGAGATACTTTCTTGGCATCGAGGTTTACAAATCGAAGAAAAGGGTATTCATTTCTCAACGGGAAGTAATGTGTTCAATTTGTTGGCTAAAACAAGCAGGCTTGGAGCTAGACCTATTGATATTCCCATTGAGCAGAACCATAGGCTTAATGATGTAGATGAGACCCATTAGATGATGTGGGAAGATTTCAGCGATTGGTTGGGAAACTGATTTACCTATCTCTCACACGCCCGGATATTGCCTACACTGGTAGTGTGATTAGTCAGTTTATGCATGCTCCACGTACACCTCACCTTGAGGCAGCTCATCAAGTTCTTCGTTACCTTAAGGGTTCACCTGATAAGGGGATATTATTTGGCCACTTGCATGTTGAAGCCTATACTGATGCTAATTGGGTAAGGCCTATAACAGATCGTCGATCTACTTCAGGATGTTGCACATTTGTTGGAGGTAATCTTGTTTCATAGCGAAGCAAGAAACAGTGGAGTTTGTGAGTTGTTATGGCTACGAACGATGTTGGATGAGTTAGGTTATCCTGTTCGCGAATCAATGAAGTTGTATTATGACAACAAGGCTGCTATTAGCATTGCCCACAATCCAGTTCAACATGACAGGACAAAGCATATTGAAGTCGATTGACACTTCATCAAGGAAAAGCTTCGACTTGGGCTGATTTGTACTCTACACGCCAACACACATGATCAAGTTGTTGATGTTTTGACTAAGGATGTGATTCATGTGAACAAGACTTGCTTGCACAATATGTTAGTCAAGCTGGGCATGATAAATATCTTTGCACCAGCTTGAGGGGGAGTGTTGTCGGGGGGCTTATTTGTTATTACTTATATAATATTGGGACTTATATGTAATTTCTGAAACTTCGTAGTATAAATAGAATGTGGTGGAAGGATGATATATTCTTTCATTCTCTCTCTCTTTTTCTCTCATCCTCTTTCTTCTCTTTTTCTTCTTCTTCTTATATTTTACGCCTGATTTGATTATATATCTTAAAGTCAACAAAAACTACTCAGCTTGACAATCGCTCCCCTTTTCTTCTCAATAGCAAAGCCTCAAATATTCCAGCTTGAAACCAAAACCATAAACAGTCACACATACGTACATGTAAAGGACTATGTCAAATTAAGTACAATTATATAAAATGAAATATTAACTTATAAAAAATATATATATAGAAAATGAAATATTAAGAAAAGTTTTTTTGAAAAAGGGATAATATATCCTTTATTTCTTAATTGTAAAGCCACCAAACACTTGGCTATTTCCATTTATTTCTCCTTATGCTACTAGGGGATATATATATATATATATATATATATTTTTATTTTTATTTTTTTTTGATAAGTAAAATGTATTAAAAAACGTTCAAAAGGGGAACGCATCCCAAGCTATACAAAAACAAAAAGCAAAATTATCATAAATGTAAATATCTTAACACGTATGAGGCCCACTTCCACATATTACTCATCTAATAAAACCCCAGCACGTGGACCACCAGATTGACAACCCAAATCCTAAACTCTTCTTCTTCTTTTTTTATTTTGGGGGTTAATCTTGGCGCAATCTTAAACTGAATTCTTTGAAAACAAAAACAAAAAATAATAATAATAGCATGTTCGATTGTAGAGTCAAAAATGCACAATTGAATGTCCTACATGTTAGTTGACCGAAAAAATAAATGAAGTTACAGCTACTGATCCTTGAAAAAAAAAAAAAAAAGGATTCACAATAGAACCAAATATACAAAGTTAAAACTTACTTTGATTTTTCCATCTTGTGATCCAGATGCAAGCATCTCCGAATCTCTACTAAAATCAACACAAAGGACAGCATCATCATGCATCATAAATGTTTCCTGAAAAAAGTTTAGAGCATATCACTAATGCACAAAAAGGCATTCTGATGATAGAAGCCTCGACAAAACGCAAATGGTGGTTACAAATTCACATTCACTTTGAAATAACCAAGTACATTAGAAACCATCTTCATCACAATGTCCTACATTTACTTTTTATTGGCTCATGGAAATAATAATTATAAGCAGTTGCTTTAATAATTCAAATGGTGTGAAATGAAAAAAATATCAGGCAATAAGGAGTGGAAAAAGAATTCAAGTATGAAAGCATCGACATGAATTGGACAATCAGCAGTTTTCTACGGGCTGGGTACTAAATCATATAAAAGAAAATGCCAGATGGGGCTCAACTCATGCACAAGCAAAGTGTATAAGAGGCAAACTTGACCTTATAACATTCAACATTTTAGAACACGGTTATGGCCACCGAAGCAGTTGCAGTTGCGCACTTGCAGGCTGTAATGGGGATTACATAACTACTATCATCCATGACAGTCAGAGAAAGTTTTCAAACACAACAAATTAACAAAACGAGCCGATACACAAGTTTTAAGTCCAAAATTCAAAAGGGAAAAAAAAAAAAAAAGACCACGTGTTTGAAGAACTTAGTACGTAAATCTACAAAAAAATCTTTGTCTTGATATGTAAATCTATAATGTAGTAAGATGGGGGTTTAGTATTCTCTCTATTTTGGAATTAAGGAGAAAATGAGAAAGAAAAGTTAAAAATAGGGTTTTTAAACCCAAGCCAAATTATAAGGTCGTCTTGGTGAGAATTGAACATACTGACCAAGTCAGGCCAAGATGGGAGTTATTTTTGTTATGGCCAACATCTCGGCCTACTCAGACTCAACTAAGCCAACCGGCCAAGTTTTGAAACATTGATAAAACTCAACAAAAAAAAAAAAAAAAAAAAAAAAAGGTCTATATTAGTGTAAAGGATCTAGAAATCACCCAGACACCTACATCACTTTCCTAGTCATATCCTCCAATAAAAACACATATCCCATCCCGTGACATACTCCACATGAGAGATAAAGGTGATGCCTGCCAGCGCTGAGAAACTTTACTGCTAGTGCAACCAGAAGCCCAGAAACCAAGAAGATCCTCCACAAATGAAGACTAACCCAAAGCTCACCGCACAAAAAGATCGGCAAGCACCACAATTCACAGGACATAGAAAATGGAGGAGACAATCGGTGTTTTCTTAAGCATTCTTGCACATGCAACACCAATTTGGAATTACTTTTTACCTGTTACAATCTCACCCAAATTATCCATGGTCAAGGTCACCTCCAAGGAGTAAGTCTGAATGAGCCAACTAGAACCAAGCCAAGTATTTGGCAGCTCAAGGTAGACTGCTCAAACTTGGACAATTTCGCATAACCTTTCTAGTTGGGCTCACCATTGTTCACCTGAGCTTGAGCTCACCAAGAACAATAAAGACCAAAAATAAAAAGAAAACTCAAAAATAAGAACCAAACCTTAATACATGAAAGAGCACATTCAAATCCTAGACAAAAATTACTTATCAAAAATAAATAAATAAATACTAGACGAAGAATGTGTAAATATCCAAAACAAACTCCAGAGGGCATTAATTGAAAGTGCAGTCATAGATTTGTAAATAGATCACAGATACACTAGATGTATAGATGTTCGCACATTAAAAGGGAGCTTGAAGCTATTACTATTACAAATAAGTTCCATCACCCAACAGGAGAAGAAAAGAAGAGAGGAAGGGGGTGGGGGTGTTGGTTGGTCATCATGGAATCAGTTCTCAAACAAGAATGAATAGTAATTAGTAATTACTACCTTAAACGGATGAGGGGTGCGGATGACTAAGCTAGCTAAGCCTAACTTTATCGAGCTCAGTCTTGCTCGAGCTCTACTCATTTAATAATCGAGCTTGAGCAAGCTGATCATAAACAGCTCAACTCAATTACGGCACTACAAGGTAGTGATTCAACCAAAGAAAGGTATCTTAGAATGAACTATGACCTTTGAAATACCTTTGCAGGGAACCCAAGCTTGTCTTCCCACAATGTAATTATATGGTATAGAATGATACTTGCTCCAAATCTAAGAAGCATGAATACAGGCATAGCATACGATTCAACATGACACGGATGCATTGACACTGCAAATTTTTAGAAAACAGAAAATAGACAGAGCGAGAATAAATCAACCAATTCAAAATATTATAAATATAAAAGAGCACCCAACTTAAAAAATAATAATAATAAATAAATCAAAAATCAAAAATCAAAAATCAAAAATCAAAATCAAAATGCATGTCTATAGAACCCACTAAAAATCAACAACATAACTGCACAAGTATATTTCCCAGTAATACAAGCCTTTGCTAACACATTCATATTGCCAAGAGAAATTTAAGGCTTTATGCATCTATGTTACTTAAAGTCCCAAAAGGAGGAAAACATAGAGATTAATAAATAATCTAGATTTGATGATTAAAGAAATAATCAACTTTCTCAACTTATAAATCAGAAAATTATAATCAACCATGTCTAGAAAATTTTACACAGTTATATTAAAATATTTAACAAAAAAAAGGCAAACTTGTAAATTTCCTTCAAACTTTATTTTTAAATAAATAAAAAGTACAAGAAGGTGGTGTATTGACCATAAATTGTGGGTCCAATCACAGAAGTTACCTGTTCATGTAGAGCAGAATATAGTGATCACTGAAAAACAGAACAGACAGAAAGGAAAAAAAAAATACTCACATCAGCCTGATATTGGAGATCCTTCTTGAGTTTTCCATTTATGTGGTCCCAAACCTGGTATGCACCATGTGAGCAAGCATTTAATAACATCAACAGATTCACAACTTAAATGAAGCTATTTAATTTCCGAATTAAGTATCAAGCATGCCTCAATAAATCCATCAACAGAGCAAGAAACAAGAAGCTGTCCATCTGGTGAGAACCGAGCACACTCCGGGTGACTTTTTTTCCCAAACTGCAGTGAGACACCACCAAAAAACATGACATCAGAAAGTTGCTAAATAGTTAAAAATTATGAAGTATGGAACATAAAATTGGAGAAACTAAATGCAAAATCTACATTTTCCAAGTGTTCTAAGTTAGGTGTGTATGTGGAATATGAATTCCAAACTTGCATTCAACAATATGAGGGGCAATGGAGTGTCTTTCACAGTAAGAACCCTCGTTCAGTTTTATGGCAAGAAGCTAACAAAATTAAGATGGAGCCAGCACTAGAATTAAAAATAAAATGTGGTTGTTGAAACGAATCACTCGAAACCAACAAAATTATGCAAATTTTTGCACATAAACCTTGGTAAATATAATCTTTGATTACTGCATGTGTATATAGCAAAACAATTATTGTTGCTGATTTTCTAGCTAGTTGGTCTTCGTGTAAGGATAGGTAAGAGATTTTCTTTCTTGATGAGCTGTTTAGCCAGCACAGAGCTCTACATGAGAAAGACATACATGGATGAACATATTTTTAAATGTTTCTAATAGTAGGTTCACATTTTACCAACAAAATCTTTACCTCGAGAGACAAAACCTTTATTTTGAGGCGAGATGTTTATTTTTCTTGCAGGCTTTATGAATATCAAATTCTCTTGGTGCCGCCATCCAATGGGGCCCAATTGCACACTTCTCAAGCCATACAATCCGTCTCACCCAACCAACACCCCTTAGCTTTATTCATACAGATCTGCCTGCAAACCTTGCAGTTTTCCCCATATGCACATTATCTCCTGTGAAGCTTCCTGATTACATATGACGACCACTACAAATAAGTCGAGATGCCAGAATTTACTTCACGAGAACTTACTTGCCCACATTTTTTTTTTTTTTTTTGATAAGTACTTGCCCACATATAAGCCTCATATAAAAAGGACCTCTTGGCTTGCCTACAATAGCATCTACTGATACAATTAAAGAAGATTGTGGAATGTCAGTCGACTTGAGATAGCCTAGTCTGGAATATGCAGAAATGGCCCTATCCACTAGGGTTAAATTCAGGGTCCTTTGAGGTTGTGATGGAGAACAAGCTATGATTTTCATGGATGAGCCGCACATGCTCCGACTCTACAAATCCATTGACTTTATTCCGTTGCCTCCACATTCTTGTTCATTTAAAATTTCAGATTCCTTTGTCCAGGTTGTCCATGAGTTTCATGCCGATATGAGACAACAATTTGTTTTGAATAACAAAAGTAATAAATTTACTGTATTTACTCATCATAGAAATTATTAATTTATGGAAGGAGATTATGTTCTAAATCATGTACACCCACAACTTTTTCCTAATAACTCCATACAGACATTACATGCCCAGGAACCTTTTCAATTCATCCATAGATCCAGACCTAACGCATATTTATTTGACTTCCCATCAGATAACAGTATAAGTTTAGTTTTTCATGTGGAGTACTTGATGCCTTATCGAGGTAGCACCTTTGAGCCTCTTATGTTGTTAGTTTGTATTTCAACACGTGGAATTACATTTTCTTCAACAGAATCACTCGTACTTCCGTCATGTCAGCCATGGTACTTAGATTGGGTTGAGTATGTTAGTGGACATCAGAGTGATTCACAATGGACGTGTTATCCACAGAAGATTTTGTTTGAATAATTGTTGCGGACGACTAAAAAACATGCGGTCGTTCTTGGAGGTAGCTAGATTGCCCCGTTTGAATCAAGGTCTGTCTCTTATACAC
>JAOTQH010000046.1:8237128-8249440 GCA_025631255.1 Cornus kousa
GTAATATTTTTATATTTTGTGTTTATTTATGTTTTTATTTTTATTATTGTATTTGTATTTTATTTTAAAGGAAATTAAAATAATATTGAAAAAGTCAGCTTGGTCAACGGTTCCATGGAACCGAACCGGAACCGAGCCGTTTTCACTGCTCATGGTTCTGGTTCCGGTTCCAGCAGGAACTGTACCAAACCGAACCGTGTGCACGTTGAACATTAGCATTACCTTTCTCTAATGGTAATCTTACCATGCCTTTTCTGCAGGCTTGCTCAGAGAATTGTAGAAGGAGATGTGCCTCAAGCTTTAATGAACCGAAGGGTGCGTATTTAACATAAGAGTTCTCTCTCAACTTCAAGAGGATAATGGTGTTTCCTTCTATTTGTCTTCTCCAGTTTTCAGGTTTATTGGGGGTTTGGGGGTGGGTGGAGTATCAAAACGGTATGACTGTTACAAGTTGCCACCAGTACCAAAATCTTAATATCAAACTGATATGCCTTCTATTTCCAGTTGATCTCCCTGGACATGGGTGCACTCATTGCTGGGGCGAAATACCGTGGAGAATTCGAAGATAGATTAAAGGCTGTGCTTAGAGAAGTAACAGAATCAGATGGGCTTATTATCCTTTTCATTGATGAGATCCACACAGTTGTTGGGGCAGGTACTTGCTAAGATAAACTCTTATTACAGTTGCTAATTTGCATTTACTTGATAGTTGAAAAGATGTTGTCATATATATATATATATATATATATATGTTGTCTCTCTCTCTCTCTATGTGCGTGTTGTTGAGCACTTAAAATTTCAGAAACCACTCTCTACTTTGTCCAAACTACGAGCTTTCTATTTTCTTTGATTTTGCTAAAAAAATTATTATATAATGTAACGGGTAGTTCCCAATATTTGGGACAAAGTTCATGTCATGATTCATTAGATGACAACAATTAAGCTCTTGACTTCTATTTACAGGTGCCACCAATGGTGCAATGGATGCCGGCAATCTCTTGAAACCAATGCTTGGTCGGGGAGAATTGAGATGCATTGGTGCAACGACGTTGGATGAATATCGTAAATATATCGAGAAAGATCCAGCTTTAGAGCGTCGTTTCCAGCAAGTTTATGTTGATCAGCCTTCCGTGGAGGATACAATATCTATACTTCGTGGACTGCGAGAAAGATATGAGCTGCATCATGGAGTGCGCATTTCTGATAGTGCACTTGTTGAAGCTGCAATTCTCTCAGATCGATATATCAGTGGGCGCTTTTTACCTGACAAAGGTAAGTGATGTGATGGTGACACACTAGCAGCCTAACAGGCCTAGGGATCTTGATCTTACTACTACTACTACTATTATTATTATTATTTGCTAATTCGAGAACGACTTGTTTTCATGCACATTATTATTAATAGCTGTGAGTTGGAAATCTCGCAGCTATTACATTTGGTACTAAAAATAACTTAAAATTTTGAAAGATATAAGCTTTCTGCACTTCTGCAACTTTTAGCACATTTAATGGAGTTTAAGAGGATCATATACTGCTTGAGGGTTTTTATTTTTTATAATGAAAAAGAAGGGGGGAAAAAAAGACTTTATGGTATACCATAGCTAAAGTCTGGAAACAGTGATCTATCTGGGTCGCGAATTCTACCAGCTGTGCAGCTTTTAGAATGATGCCTGAAATTAAAGAAAGAGAACAAACATCATGGAAGAAGAAAACATTTAAGAGAAACAATAAAAAATTTCTAAACTTTTTAATTATTTCTTAATGCTTTGGTGGAACTTATCTTAGTACAATTTGTAGGTTCCAATATAATGCGTCTATTAGCTTCATTAACCATTCTACTTATGTTGATCCAAATAATGGGCATGTAGAAGTTGCATGGATGACTAACATATCCAATTGAACTGCAGCTATCGACCTAGTTGATGAAGCAGCTGCAAAGCTGAAAATGGAAATCACTTCCAAACCCACAGCTCTTGATGAGATCAACCGTGCAGTTTTGAAGCTAGAGATGGAAAGGTTATCTCTGATGAATGATACAGATAAAGCTTCGAAAGATAGGTTGAACCGCCTTGAGGCAGAGCTCTCTCTTTTAAAGGAGAAACAAGCACAATTGACTGAGCAGTGGGAGCATGAAAAATCTGTCATGACACGCATACAATCAATCAAAGAAGAGGTATGGAGTTCTTTTTGTCATTACTCTGTCAAGACCTATCTCATCTGTATATAATTTGAGTTTAGTGAGAGCATGTGTACTTCAATTTAGAAAACAGTAATCTAATTATAGACAAATATGCTGGTTACCGAAAACTCAACTGGATGTGGTCAGGTCAATTAGAATAAGTAAAAATCATGATATATCCAATAGCCACCAAAAAAAAAAAAAAAAAGGAAAAAGAAAAGGAAGATCTGTGAACTCGGAAGTGGCATCCTGAAATCAATTTACCATGTGTGTTTGTTCAGATTGACAGGGTAAATCTTGAGATCCAGCAGGCTGAGCGGGAGTATGATCTTAATCGCGCTGCTGAATTGAAGTACGGGAGCTTGAACTCTTTACAACGTCAGCTTGAAGCTGCAGAAAAAGAATTGGTTGAGTATATGAAATCTGGTAAGTCAATGCTCAGGGAAGAAGTTACCGGGGATGATATTGCTGAAATCGTCAGTAAATGGACCGGTATTCCTGTTTCCAAGCTGAAACAATCAGAGAGAGAGAAGCTGTTGCATTTGGAGGAAGAACTGCATAAACGTGTCGTGGGTCAAGAACCTGCCGTGAGAGCAGTAGCTGAGGCTATCCAGCGATCTCGAGCAGGCCTCTCTGATCCGCACCGTCCTATTGCTAGTTTCATGTTTATGGGTCCTACAGGAGTTGGAAAGACAGAGCTAGCGAAGGCACTAGCTTCCTACTTGTTCAACACTGAAGAAGCCCTTGTACGGATTGATATGAGTGAGTACATGGAGAAGCATGCAGTTTCAAGATTGATAGGTGCTCCACCTGGTTATGTTGGATACGAGGAAGGCGGACAGTTGACCGAAACAGTACGAAGGAGGCCATATTCAGTTATCTTGTTTGATGAGATAGAAAAGGCTCATTCTGATGTGTTCAATGTTTTCCTTCAAATTCTGGATGACGGGAGAATAACTGACTCACAGGGTCGAAAAGTCAGTTTCACGAACACAGTAATCATTATGACATCAAATGTGGGTTCACAGTACATACTTAATACAGATGATGAAACCTCGCCAAGTGAGATGGCCTATGAAACTATCAAGCAGAGGGTAATGGAAGCTGCAAGATCAATTTTCCGTCCAGAGTTCATGAACCGTGTTGATGAGTATATAGTTTTCCAGCCCCTGGACCGGGAACAGATAAACAGTATTGTCAGGTTACAGGTATGTTTTCCACCCGATGCTCTGAGTGCTCAAATTGATTCCTTTACCAGACTATTTTTCAAATATATCTAGTTCTTTGAACAGACCATGAGTAGATATTTTTATTAGTTGCAACGCAAGGCTTAGTACATCTGTGCAAACGTCATGTTGTTCCTTCCATAATGGTGTTTTCCATCTTCAATGAGATCAAAGATTCTAGGGATGCAACTCGGGTTGGTAAACCTGAGATATGCAGTCCTAATCTAATCACTATTCTTTGGGTATCATTTTGTTCATTAATAGGGAATGAACAAAAAAAGACACACACACACACACACACACACACACACATGTTTGTCACGATGCATTGGATTTTCCACAACCTTTTAGGAGTTCCTGCCTATCATAAATCACTCTCTCTCTCTGTGAAAGCATTACTTACAGCAATCGCTGTCAAAACTTTCAGCCTCGTCATGCTTTTTGTGACCTCTCTTAGAATGTAGTTCAGTAGTATACATACCCTTTAGATGCATTGATTTATCTTACATCTGCGTTTGAATGTGTATTCCAGTTGGAACGAGTGCAAAAGAGGATAGCTGATCGGAAGATGAAAATCCAAGTGACCGATGCTGCAGTTCAGCTCTTAGGAAGTCTCGGATATGACCCCAACTATGGTGCTCGGCCAGTCAAGCGGGTGATCCAGCATTATGTTGAGAATGAACTTGCCAAGGGCATCTTGAGAGGAGAGTTCAAGGACGAGGACACTATTCTAATAGACACAGAAGTGACAGCATTTTCAAATGGGCAGCTTCCCCAGCAAAAGCTAGTCTTCAAGCACTTGGATCCCGACTCCGATACTCCTGCTGCAGGAAATCAAGAAGCAGTTCCACAGACTTTCTGAACGACTTGTAATATAGATGCACCTCAGCGACAGGTTTTACACATGACCCACCTCAGATGTCTAGTTTTGCCAATAAATTTCATTTCATTTTGTATAAAACGTGTTTCTTACGCTACTGAGCTTTGAGTGGGAAGATGTTCTGTTTTTTGTTTTTTTTTTTACTGTTCTCAAGAGTATTCACATTTACCTTCTGGTCACTTTGATATGTGGATCTCTTTTTCCTCTCCTAATAGTTCTGGTAGAGTGAAAATTCCTTGTTTCCTTTGAAGCATTATTGATCTTTTTAGGTTAGAATATACTCCGTATATGTATTCAAGAAAATAGTTTACGAACGCAGAGATGAATTCTCCTACTTCGTTGCGTGCATTGAGATCCTTTGAAAGTTGATTTATATGGCGCTAATTGTCTGTTTTTTTAGTTTCCAAGGGACAATATTGGTTTTTAGTTATAGTCATGGGTATGAATAACCTAGATCTTAAAGTTTGATTAGTTGAGTCCAATTACAGATCTGTTCGAACCGCATTTTTCCCTCCGAAGTCTGTTTTCATCTCTAATTTGAGCCTTTTTCAGACACGGTTTTTCTTTCAGCTGTAAATTGAACTATTTTTCAAGTAATATTTTGTTTCAAGTTCTATACATTTAGAAGAAAACTGAGTAAAGCAAATCTTCTATTTTGTTTCTCCAACTCACTATTCCATGAATGACAACCATACTTCAAAATAAACCAACCAGAATCGGGATCCTCTTTTGTGCACAGAGGAGGATAGAGATTACTGTCTGTGACAACCATACTCTAAACTGAATTAAGCAATTCTTCAATTTTGCTTCTCCAACTCTCTCTTCCATGAATGAGGCAGTGTAGAGAAACACCCCGTTCAAAATAAACCAACTGAAAAAGATGGAGATTACTCCACTCACTTCAAAATAAACTAATGTAATCACAACATTGTTTTGTGCGCAAGAAAAGATGGAGATCACTCCACTATTTGTGACCACCACACTCCTTGTTGGATGATTTTTTCAACCTTTTCACGTAATAAGATTTAATTCTATTAAATATTGGTCTTTTAAGTGGATGAACACATTGGTGACTTTTCTAAGAAAAATAAGAATCAATAAAAGGTAAAAATTACTGTCTGAAGAATTAACTACGTTGAAGTGAGTCTCGACTAGTTTCCTTCAGCTACACTTGACAGATTCTAATATTCAACTGGGACAGAGTAGATGTGTGAACTTACCTATAAAAAGTTAAAAATAAAAACTAAAAATAATACAGCAAATTAAGATTATGTATAATATTATTTACCCAAACAATAATAATAATAATCACATGTAATATTTGTTCTTATAAATTTCCAAGGCCTCTGGTCCAGTGTCACTCGGGTTTGGGCCTTAGAATACTGAACTAAAATTCTCTTTGGTTTTTTTTTTTCTTGACGGCAAAAAAGGAAAAGATCCACAACGAAACGCACCGTTTTCGTCAACATTCCTATTGTGGCTCTTCGTTGAGGACACTGCTCGCATAAGAGCTAAAACAACCCTCTTAAAGCGAGAATTGAACCACCTCCAAAGTCGAAGACTCGTTGGGGGAGATCAATGGGTAATTTCTGAATCATTTCAGTAAATGGGTTGGAGAAATAACTGAAATTGAAAACATATATATATATACACACACACATTTATAGAATATCTTTGTTGTTAGGAAAAAGGATTTCTTTTGTTGTTGCAGATGAAGGAGAACAAGAAGAATCAGGAAAGAGGGGAAAGGTGGAGGCGGTGATGGAAGGAATATCATCAATAGTTTTGTTGCCATGTGGCTCCATCTCTGGCCACTTCATTCAGCTTCCCCATTCCGTCTGCTATGGCCTCCATGGCACTGGTACCCCCTCTCTCTCCCTCTATATACATATATATATATATATATTTATATATATATAAGTATATATAGACCTACACATAGTGAAATTCAATTATTACCCATCATATGGTATGCTGTGTTTTTTTATTTTTTTTTATTTTTATTTTTTTCACTAACCTAGGCCTGAAACAGTCCACCAGCATCCTACCAAAATTTTGTTTTCTTCAGAATCACAATTTTTTGAGCTCCGTAGAATTTGTCTTGGACTCCTTTGTTGTAGTTTCAAACTGTTGATTGAATTTGTTGTTTAATGAATTGGGGAAATAAATAGTGAAACTAGAAACATGGTGGATATGTTTGTGAAAATTAGTTGGACACTTAAATAATTTTTCAGTTAGAGATGCTGACTCTGTGTAAAACTATACTAAATAATCCCAGCTAGTGGGAATGGTTTTTTGAACCTTGTCTCACCATTCAGTTCTATCTAAAGCTGTTGTTATCTCCAAGTATTTGGACATTGATGTACATATATACGTGTGTGCGTGTGTGTTTATTCTTTTCTTGGAGACAGAATTAGCTTGTGAAAGGGAATGTAGCAGGGGAGAGGATTACCGCTTGATCAAGCTCACAATCACAGACTACTATGTAGGAGTCGCTTCATTCGTCTACCCCATTTGTGAGTTTCCTTCGTTTATCATTATCTGCCCTTTCTAATTTTCGTTTAATGAATTTTTGCATCAAAGAGCAAGAAAGAACGTACTGTTGTGGTGGAGTGCAGAGGACATGATGCTGCTCGCTTCTGTAACATTGATCATGCTCACGGGTAAGCCATTTTTTAACCTGAGAACTCTATGCACACTGTATTTTTTAGTATTATAAATGTCTGATGGCATTCTTTATATATCTGTAACATTAATGAATTTTAAGGATGTGATAGAAGTTAGAATCTCTAGATGACATTGCAGTAAGAACTTAGAAAGTTTCTAAAAATGATTAGACTGTAGAGGAGGTATATTTACTGAGACTAATTTTTGTATGTGGGTATCTTTATGTATAACATCAAATCTTCAAATGTAAAATAATAATACTAGTTGTAATATCTGTTACAACAACAATAATTGTAATAATAATAAATTGTTTGTTAGTATGTTTTGTAGTGGCTTAATCTCAAACATACTTCTGGCTCTACTTAAGAACTCGGAATATGCTTTCTTTTTATATTCTACATCCTTGTACATTCCATTTCTATACAGATGGGAGAACGATGTTGTGGGTATGGTTGAAGAGAAGCATGGAAAGAGCAAGATTTTGGTTTCTTTTGAATGTGAGACACTCAAAGCTGAGAAAGCAGCAGAAGATCATATTAGGCAGTTCATGCCCAAATTTGCTGGGATGGATGCTGTTGGTAAGTAATTTTTTTTTGTATTCTCTTCCATTTTCCATACCTTTTCATTATGCCCTCTTCTACTACATGCATTGTTTCGAGAAGCTCTTATAAACCCATCAACAGTTTGGACTTGGGTTTCCCCTCAAGTTTACAAAGGCCAGTTCTCCCGCCTACATGGTGTGTTGAGAGGGTGGATGCAAAGACAAACTAAACTTTTGGCATTGTTTTTGCACAAAGTGGTTGTTCTCAAAAAACAAATGCAACTGGGCATAGGTTTAACCATTTGCATTATTTGCTTAAATTGACTGCTTTCAAGTTCGAATCTGCTTTCTCATGCTGGATGACTTTGAGGTTTACTGCTATATTAAGCAACCACCCCTAAAATACCACAAAATTAGTGTCAGATTTAGAATCACAGCTTTGTAATCAGTCCAGAACTGGCACATGCCATATCGAGATAATCTTAATATAAGATTTGAGTTCGGTCACGATCCTGGTATGGCAGCATGTTACAGTACCTAACCAAATTCTGTCTTTTATTTTGTTTGTTAATTTATTTGATAAATACAATACAGAACTTACGCTTTTTTATTTATTTATTTGAATATAATCACCTTTAACTTCTTATGATAATTCTCAAGAATTACTTTGAGCAATAAAGTTGATTGAAACAATACAACATGAACCCTGGTTTGTGCCTTCGGATGCAAACTGATAAGAAAGAATGACCAAGGTAACTTCTTTTCACAATTGCCATTCTAGCATAGCTGAATGCTCTGGCACTGTTATGTTGTCCATCGCTTCGTTCCAAGACTGGTATATTGCTCGTATTATTTATTTCTTGTATAATTCCTAACACATATGGCTTGAATGTGCAGTTAACATTGGCCGCATGAGTATCGCAGGCTTGGACTTTGAAGCCGATGCTGAACACGAGGATGTTGAGCAGAATATATGAGACAGTGAATGTTCCAACTTTCTTGTTTACATTATGCTGTATAGGTGTTTGATGGCTCTGATCTTAACATCAGTGAAACATCTGATGTAATTCTCGTCTGCATTCTGTTCTTCACTTCGAAATAACCAGATCTTAATCTGTTCATTACCATGCCACCATTATGTAAATTATTTACATGTTCTGTTTTGCTAAATCAATGCACACACTGTAATGCATGGAATTTATTTTACTACGATTCCCAAGTGGTATGCAAATACTTCAAATGCCAGTCACAAAAAAGTGTGAAGATCAATTAAAGATTTTGTACTCCAACAGTTAAAGCCGAAGTTGGATTGAGAATTTCAAGAATTATTTTTAATATTTTGCACCTTGCTCATTTCACTAGTTGTTTAGTTTACAATCATACCCCCACAAAGTGAGAGTTTTAAATATGGGTAAATAGGAAACCATATCCTTTGATTTGATATGGGCTGCAAAAAAATGCAGGAACCCTCATCATGGAATCCTCCCTGAATCTCCATGACATAAAAGCTTACATATTTAGATGTACCTAGACCATCACATTTATGTTGATATCAGTGGCTGTAAGGAGGGTGTGAAATGAAGCATTTCTTCAGACATCAAAAATCAACTAAAACATGAATATGCTTATTGAATTGGATTCGCCATTGTTTACTTGGACACGGAGACTGAGATGGCAAAAAAGCTAGAAAAGAGACTGCTAAGACAGTTTCTACTTCAATGCTAGACAAACAAACCAGAAACAACTACCGGAGCTTTCTCAAATTGTTTTCAAGTGTTCTGCCCAGCCCCTGCAGTGTGCCACAACTTGAAGCATTGATCACAATAATAGGCCATGATGTTACCGATACCTTCAGGCTTTCAGTAGAATTCGTAGGTAAAACAGGTAAATCACAGATTTATTATAAAAATTGTGTGCAAATTCACAGATTCTAATCTGTCTTTCAAATCTGAATAAACATGTAATTGGATACAATGTACATAGGATTACATGGTTCACAACAAACTTACTAGCATTAGCTTCGAATCCTTCACAGCTAAGAACGATTGGGATGTGAAATATTCATACAAGTTTAAATCATATAGTGGCAGTTGATTTTAGCTTCCACCGAAAGATGAATAAAAAGCCTGTTAAATATGTTGCTTTACTCAGGTCTATGTCAGATCCACCACGAAATAGACATTCATCTTTGGAATTACATAGTCAGATAAAATAAATTCTTTACACGGATATATAGGCAGTTCAAAGAAAATCAGACAAATATTTACATCATCTAATGTATATATCCATCAAATTTATAAAAGAAAATCCTTGTGCTAGAGGGTACCTTGGCTTCGTTTCAAGAATCACTCGATCTCAGACGTTTCTTCTGAATCAGACAAGGGTAAGAGGGTGCAGATCCCAAGCACATGCCCATTAAGACACACATAATACTCGATGCAATCTCTGTAGGCACCTAACCTACAGCTGGCACTCTGCGGTATCATTTTTGCTTGCAGCATGCTCCAAAGCTTTGCCTTACAATAGGGGCACATCTCCGTTGGATGGAGCTGGGCCCGTTTTCCGATCAGCATCTTCCGAACCTTTGACCCTGCAAATGACTTGAAAATTCCACGAAAAAATCCAACATCCCCCTCTTCCCCTTGGTCAAGGTGTTCACACGGATCAGAGACATACAAAATATCTGTTCTGCACTGTGGTAAAAGAAAACTTTTCCCTGATGTCCTGGAGAACCGGGTCCTGTGAACAAAGTGACCGGGAATATGAATGCTGTTGAATAAGCCACCCTTGGTACATCCTGAACAGTAAATAAGGAGCTTCCCGAGTGACCTCCAGTTACCATCAACATTGTGACTCCCACTAGATTGCAGATCAAGCATCATCTTTGGAGCTCTTGTTCGGCAAAACTCCTTCCAGAGTACTCTCTTAGCAAGATCATCAAACCATTTGCATGTAGAAGAAAGAGTGGATATCAACTTGGGGTTCCAGTTCAAATGTTGAAAAAGTAGGAAGATAACTTCTTCAGTTAGATGCCCTTTTGTGCACGCACAGCTTGCTGAATGTATGCAACGATACTGCTTTGCTATAATCATTATCACCACCTAGTAAAATCAAAGGAGGTAATGATAAAAATCCCCGTTGTATCATCTGACAGATGTTAATTTTGTAAACATATATATATTTTTTATTTACTTCCTTTTTTGGATAAATTCAGTAAACATATAATCAGAGGCTATATTACATACACAAATTTATCCTATGAATGTTAACAATTAGGATCTATGTGTCTAATATACGGACAAAAATCACACACTTGGATCCTTCACATAGCATGATTGAAGGAGAAGAAAAAACTCAAATTTAAAAGCAGAGATGAGTTTCCTCTCTATGAGATAGATGGAAACTCTTTTCTTTTACCGCGTCCCATTTAATTTGAGTAATAATTGAGTATATTCTTAATAATCAACTATATTAAACATTAAAATGCAATAATATAATGTATTTAGCGCAGTACGTCTTCACGTACCCATATCCAACTTTTGACATGCCCCTGTATCCTAAGATTTGGGTTTTGACACTTACACACACCCGCACACGATATACTTGGACACACACCCGCACACAATATTAAACATTTGCCCAGAAGAAATCTAACGAAAACAGTAACCGTTTTAGTGATATGACTTGCCAAAATCCATAATGAAGGAAAATGCTCCTATGTGAAGTTTTTAACTTTCTGGTTCAGTCTATGTAACTTGTCCTGAAAGCAAATGAACATTGTGTTTCACAAGATGCCTGACTACTTGACCTTTCAAAGATCTTTTATAAAGTTTATTAGCTTCATCATATACCAACACAAAACAATAGGCCGATAAAAACACAAATATGAAATTGTATAAGCTTAAAATAAAAAAATGATTGGAAGACATCTACTATCAAAGAATGAAGGCTTTGTTGAGTTAAAAAGAATATTGGAAATTTGGAACCATCTACTGTGTGTGTATTATATATATATATATTCAAAAGGTTGAGGTTTTTTATGTTGATCAATGAGTTGTCCTCAATCAGTTCAACTTAAATGTTATAATATTCATAAAAGAGTATCAGTTATACAACTGTCTAGATAAGTGGATAGCCATGGACTCAATCCAAAATGCACTTCATTTAAAAGTTCATGTCACATTTTATCAAATTGTGTTGCATTGGAATTTAGAATGAAGCATGTCATTGAGTTTCCAATAATGAATATCTGATTTTATATTTCCACTCAAGTGTCTGGCAAGGAGTATTGTCTTTAGGGTGTCAGCCTTCAAAATAAGAGGAACTGAAATTAAATCCACAAGTACTACCAAGAGATTAGCTCTAGTGTTATCTCCTCTACTTTCTAAGTGAAGGTTCAAGTCTCCATAATAAACAATTGTGTGCATATGTGTTACTTACCAAAAAAATTGTCTACAAGTATGTTTACACTAAAGAAATTGGGAACTTTATGACATTTTATTAAACTGAGAAATGAGTATTCTCTTCAGACAATAGGCCTTCAAAAGAAAAGAAACGGAAAATGAGTCTATGAGTACAAAGTATTCACACACACACAAAAAAAAAAAAAAAACAAAGATAAAGAAAAAGATAAAGTTGTGACATTTTATAAACCTAGAAGTAAGGTCTACTTGTTTCCAAATAAAGCATTCATCACTCTTATCACATATGGAAGTCTCAAAGAAATATCAGTTTCCTATCAACAGGCCTGTGGCCTAGCGGTATAAGGCTCCTACTTCCCAAAGGGAGGTTAGGGGTTCGAACCTCAGTGGAGGTAGTG
>JAOTQH010000046.1:8249540-8262736 GCA_025631255.1 Cornus kousa
GAGCATGTCCAGCAATCACTGCCACTTATTGTGATACGATGCTTCAGCAAAAGCTTTAGGCATTGGTTTGTGGGATGAATTTGAGCACATAGAAACCAATTTTTTTGGGAAATATAATGGAAATCTGTTGTTGTTCTTGAATATATGGAAGCGAGTTAGCAAATTCATACATAGATAGCTAATTATTTGCAGTACTTAGTTATTTATTTACAAAGTACGAAAGGAAAATGGCTTCCATTTGAGGAAGAAGTTGTAGTTACTGTAAAGAAATATCAAAATCATCAGGGATTTGCATAACCATGTAGAATTTATTGACTATAAGTTTCAAGTTAATTTGTAATTGTATGAACATGTATTTATGTATTATAATGGTATATGCGCTTTGATATATATTTTGGGATTATGAATTCATTCATCAATATATTGATATATAAGAGCAATTTTGTTTTTGTTACCGGTGGTTTTACAACGTACAATTTCTTCTACTTGAAGTTAACTGTTTTCATAAGTTCTATCTCAACTAACTTTCTTTTTGCAAATGATCATTAGTTGCAAGGCAGGAAAAATTTCTGCGGACTAAGATCGGTGGGGTTGAGGATGAAATGCATGATGAACCTGAAGACGAGGAAGAAAAAAAGGCTGTATGGGGTAGAAGAAAGAACATATATTACAGTGCCGATAATGTTGATTTCGAGGTAAGAATTTATGTTTTAAAGGCATAGGCTTTAATTTCACTTCCTTTTATCCATTTAAAACTGAGAAGAAAAAAATATTGGTAACACATTAATTTGTTAATCATTATCAAACTGTCAATTGGTTACTTTTCACTTAAATTTGAATTTTTTTGATCTTTTTGCTTGGCACAACATTAAAGCTACAATCAAGTGATGAGGAGCAACCTGCGGAGGAGGAAGCAGAGGTGTTAAGATTGCAGAAGGAGAAAGCAATGTCTTTATCTAGGGAAGACTTTGGCCTTGAAGATGCTAGTCAAGATGAGAGTGATGGAGAGCGGACATTAGAGGTGAGGCTCATACATTATCTTTTTATTTCAAGCAAAATATGGTGATCCTTATTTTCTCTCCCATGTCTATGATGAACACTCTGAAACTGGAGAGCATCTGTCCATAAAGAGAGTACGGACTAGAATTCTTTCAAGTGCCGTGACCCATGATCATTTTTCCCTATATTGCAGGAAATTTTGGTTGAAGGGAAAAGCACATCAAAAGTTTCAGCACACAAACTAGCTCAAGATGAACTTGGTACAGCTTATGAGGAGGTCAAAAAAGATTTAAATGCTTTGTCGAGGGATGAGCAAATGGATGTTGTTTATAGGTGACTGCTCTTATGTAATTGACACTTTTAGATATACTAACTTTAGTGTAGAAAATTTATTGAGTTACTCTTAAACCATCTTGGGAGACCATTATAGTGGATCTTACAGACCATGTTACATGGACAAACTTGTTGTTCCACTTGGACTATTTATAATACTTATTTTGCGGATTTCATCTTATTTTTTCAGTGTAATTTATGATATTTTTTATTTCTAAAGTCTTTTCGCATTGTGTGTACTTGACATATCCCTGGTTTTGCTGGTGATCTTTAATACTGAATAGATGTTAATATCGTGATCATTTGTGTTATCCCAATATCGTGATCATTTGTGTTATCCCTTTCCATGAAACAGAGCTTATTACCCTATCAGTTCTGTCAGATGAACCAGAAGGTAGTGCGGCCTTTCTAATTGGGATAGAACTGATTTATTTTGCTAGCGTACAACACTAAAAAAGATGCAACTACCTGGAAAGTTTGGTTCTTCTTGAATAATTGTAGAATTACTCATTCCACCACACAGGTGCTTCGAGAGACGGGGCTATCTGTCCTTAGAGTTGGTCTGTTTTTAAAGGATAAGCTTACTTTGTGCTTTTATGTTTGAATGTCGTATATGTCCTATGTCCCGAATCATATAAATTGGGCTAGCACTGATTTATTTTGGTAGCTTACAACTAAAAAATATGCAACTACCTCGAAAATTTGGTTCTTCTTGAATAATTGTAGAATTACTAATTCCACCACACAGGTGCTTCAAGAGACAGACTTATCTGTCCTTGGAGTTGGTCTGTTTTTAAAGGATAAGCTTACTTTGTGCTTTTATGTTTGAATGTCGGATATGTCCCATGTCCCGAATCATGTAAAGTCGGTTCTGGAAGGCTAATACTACATTGTCTCAGTATGTATTGATCTTCTAACAATAGTTTCAGTAAGAAAATAGGAAGAAACAGATGTAGAGAACAAATTATTTACTTATTCTGGGCAGTCAAATTTAGGGTCAGTCTTAATACATTTTTTTTGGCGTTAGTTTGAAATTATTTCATGTAGCATTATTTCATTACATCTGTAAATCTGGTTGTTAACAAGTAAGATATTTTACTGTTTTCCATGTTCTTGTTGCTGTTTTCTCTCTGTGATGTGTCACAGTTGTTTGGATACCGCAAAAGCCCTCTTCAGTTTTCTGTCAGACCTGCTGGGCTGGTGGCTTGATTTCGCATCATATGAGTTACATGAAAAATGTGTGATTCATTTTTGTCAGTTTTTGACAATTGGCTGTAATTTTTTTTTTTCAAGAATAACATTTTGCTCCAATTTCTGGCAACTAGTGATGCTTTATGCTTTTTAAGGACTTTTTTATGTGTTGGAATCAGATCCTTCCCCCTTCCCCACACACTCAAACACCAAAGAAAGAAAAAAAAAAACAACTAATTTGAGCTCATAGTAACAAAATGCATCTCTATTTTAATTTTGAATATTATGGTTCTAAATTCTAACTGTTGTCTGATGTACTTATCCTACAGTTCTGCTCCAGAATTAGTTGGTTTACTATCAGAGCTGAATGATGCACTTGAACAGCTCGAGAACAAAGTTAATCCACTTCTAAGCAAGGTATATTTTCTTTGGGTGCTTAGTTATGTCTATTTGAAGTCATTTCTTGCTAAACAAGCCTATATGCTGAAGATGACTCCAAATTACCTGTGTCACATGATGGTTTGATAGATCCATGCAGGTGATACCTGTCTATCTTTAAAGACCTAGGTTATGATATACATATATGTATATAGTAATTTTTTATTTTTTATTTTTTTTGTAAATTTTATACTTTATGCATATCCTGCAATTGCATTTCTATATCGGTTTGGACGATGGCTTCTCTTAACAGTTTTGACTTGGGCAGATGATTCTAATCCAATAGCCATGATTAAGATGGTTGAAATAGTCCAATTGAAGACAAAATGAAATAAAGAAAATATTGATTAAAATGGTTTGACCATATGTAGTGAACCCAGCAACTGCCCCTAAAGAAAAATGTGGTTCTTATTTAAGGTAATGCTAGAAGAATGGGAAGATGAAAAATAACATGGGTTCATGGTTAGGGAATATATTATATTATGTGGTTTAATTGAGGTTATGACCCAAGTCAGAGTGGGAGCGGGAGAGCGCCGAGTCTGAAGTTTTTGAGAGTGGGAGCGTCCGTATATTACATGAAATATGATTACCTGACTTTGTTAAAATATTATTTTTTATTTAATACAAAATGCATTCCATAATGTATTTGCATATACAGAACGTTCGTGTTAAGTAATAAAAGAGAGTGCTTTATACTAAAGGCAGGTGGTAATATGCTCATCCTTATTTGATTAGAGGTATTATAAATTTTACACAAAGCACAAAAGCATCCTTGGGTGCACACATGGTGATCACTCATTGAGAAACACTAAATACGCACATGTGTGGACCCTGCACTAAAACACTCTAGCATGATTCAAATGCGGCAACCGTTCAATGACTAACATCAGAATCCGTGATCTGAGAAAATTTGCAAATTCTAAAAATCCGCAGATGTGAGGCTGTTCCACTCTTAATCTGCCAAATCGTGTGGAGTCTAGGGGCGCCTAGGGATTAGGTGAATCTTGGGAGTCTGGGACTAAGGTTATGACCTTAGATTAGGGATAGCAATTTGTCCCAATCCTATGGGTTTCTGCACTGACCCATCTCTATGGGAAGGGTATGAGATAGTGTTAAATGGGTTAGGGACGGGTTTGGGTAAATAAAATTAAACCTGGATTGGTTCGGGGCGGGAAAGGGTTTCGTAGTAATCTGCCCTCCTCTCGTTTTATAAAACAAGATTATGTCTTCTAGTGTTCTAGTTCCCACTGACTCTGCCGCTCTACCTCGAACTCCACACCACTCTACATTTCCCTTGTGCCTCTCACCAAACACCTTAAACAATTCTCCTCCTTCGAATAACATAGATAAATAAGCTAGCTGATTCTAAACTATTAGTCAAAAGTCCCTTCATCATCCAACATTTTATTCAACACTTGCTATAGACGTGAAACATAATCCATAAATTACACATAAAACCCAAAAGTCCGATATACAAGTCCCTAAGTGGGAGACACACAAGTCCCACTATGCTGCTCAATAAGTACAAAATCCATAATCCAAAACAAACATAGCGGTTAGCACCAAAATACATAGCAAAAAATTCCACCTGACTGCACGTCTCTAAAAGTCTGCCTGAAGTCAACCTTAATCCTGTGCCACGACCTCATCACTGATAGGGCCTGGAAAAGGTTGTAGAAAAAGGGGTGAGCTCAAAAAGCCCAGTAGGTTACGGGGTTTGAATTAACTTTTTTGAAAAATGAACTGAACATTTAGGCTGGGCTGCAAAATATGACCATATGACCAACTCAAAATTAATATATAATTTACTCATACTCCAAAACCACTTCCAAAATCAATTCGTCTCCACTTTATATATACAAAACGTGTAATCGTGAAACCAAATAGATCAACAAATATATAAGAAATTCCAAAATATTATATTCTCTCTTTGTGCTCCCTGGGACGACCACCCTCCGTCCTTCAACTTTAGGGGCTTGCACCCTGGGACTGTGAACACTCTCTCGTTAAAAGCCTGGGCTATTTAAGGGTTTTCAACCTAAGAGAAACTCTTACGCTACCTATTTCATGTTGGGCACATACACAGTTGAGAGAACAAAATCAATACCAAAGAAGGTAATCTGTATACCATTCTCAATACAATAAGCCTGCTTTTATGCTCACCGCATCACATTAAAAGACTTTGTATAAATTAAATGTTACTGTAATTAACAAGAATTCTAGTGACAACCCATATATATCTATTTTAACCTTTCAAGGAATCACATTCGAAATCATACTATATATATATATAATAATAATAATAATAATAATAATAATAATAATAATAATTTCTCTCAAAAGTGCTGCTTAGACTCAGATTTTTTTATTTTATTTATTTATTTTTGTACAAATAGTTTATCTGTGAAATTCCACATAAACTTAGATTACTCATTTAAATCGCATGGGGCCAAAACCGGTATGAAACTAATTAACTGGAATGCAATAGCAATGAGTAATTATAACAAGAAACTTTACAAGTCAATTATTTTCATGAAAAGCAGTGGCTGTTCCTTGCTTTTAAACATATATTACTATTATTTTTTATTTCACAGCAATGACAATTTTTTTTTCCCCAGAAATTTATCCAGATAGCGTACAAATAGAATAGCCATGAAAGCAAAGCTATTTGAAAACTCACAAACAGCACTGTATTACTCATATTTTATATGAACAAGTATGTTGATCAATCAGCACAGCTTTAAAAGAAAACAGTGACCAAAATATGATCTAGAGCAGTTTGCACATAATTCATTAATCTTCAAAAATATATAGAAAATAAACTACTAACTCAAGTGGGCTGAAACAAAATTCTGGAGAAACCTTTATAAGTCAAACTTCATATCACAAAATATAATTCTAAAAATCCCACTACCACCTATGACAAAAATTATGCAAAGGTACCGTTGTACCCCACACTTTCAGCAAAAGCAGTGGTAATTAAAAAATTCATATAAATTTCAATACTCAACGGAATTATGTCAAACAAAATTACACGATATCGATTTTCAGGATACGTTAATATATCAAAATTTCAAAAGCAACTAACAAAGATAACTTATTTAAATTGTAGTCCGTATCCCTAGTGTTCAGCCAAAGGGTCCCTTACAATTCAGTTCAGGTTTTTCAATGTGGGAAACCAAATCAAAAACTAATGATTCACTGCCATTTTCATATGAAATAAAACCATTTGAAATTTTGATTCCAGGGCTTGGATTGCTGTAAGAGAAACAGCTTTGCAAACATTTCTGTTATTTTCAGCAATTTTGGAAAATAGCGAATTATTTTTCAAGAAATTTAAAGAGAAGGAAACCTACCATTCTGAAGTTCCTCCCCCACCCTTTTCCCATCTCTCCTTTTTCCTTCATTTCCCCTTCCTTCTCCTCCTTCCCCTTTGTCTACTCTTGCTGATCTCTCTCTCTCTAACCTTCAGCCAGAACCTTCTCTTCCTTGTTTAATCCAGCGGCTGCATGAGTGTCCTTTATGTCCTCAACACAAGTGTATGTTATGTATCATAACTTGTCTTAATCTATTGCAGACACTGCCACATGGACAACACTTCAACAACTATTACATAATCCTAATGCCCTCCACCACTTACTAAATAAATACATCATTGCCCCAAATGTGACCCATAATAGTATAAATGAAATAAAACCCCTCATTTGTGCCCATATGTCTAGGCTTCTGCCATGCAAGTCAACAAGTGCTTCTATTTTAGCACTATTTAAATCTGGGCCCTCTAGAACAAGTGACTAGCATGCATACTTGGTGTCTATTACACTAGACAGGTGTAAGCAACTACAAGCAGAACAAATGCCTTACGTACGACACATACAATAAACATACATCGTAAACTTTGCTAGTCCCTCATCACATCAGATTTGGTGGGTCACGCGACCTCCTTTGTCAAACCTTTGCTGAGCCAAATCATTAGATTTGTTTAATCCAAATGAGTGTATGGGTCCGAAATGTGGACACCTCATCCTAGTCATGGCACACCTGGTATAGTCATGCAGTAGTACATGCTTCCACACACTCTTATCTGCTTGTATTCTATAACAAATGCTCAATGGCGTCTGGCATTAAATAATCACCACCATTACTCACCAAAGATCCTGGTTATGAAAATCGGGGTATCACACTCTTCGGGCAAGTCAGCCACAGTATTCAAAATTCACAATATATCAAAGTTGTATATTGAACATTCCATGTTATTGTTTTGATAGATATCAAAGTTATATAGTGAACTACAATTCTCTGGCAGATCTGTGTATATGAGAAGATGTGTAGACCTGGTAGCTCCGAACATGCCTGGCAACGTCGATGAGCAGATTTCACCAGCCATTCTAGGGTTTCAGTTCTCCATCCACTTTACTAAAGGGTTTATATTTCAATTTTGTTTGTTATTTTCTTCTTAATCTGGCTGAGATTGGGCTTGCATGGAATCGTGAGCTCTGATGTCAAACATGGATGAAATTGGTAGTGCAAACACGTCCTTGGTTTAGGATGAGAAAGGGTTATGGTATTCATAAATGGGATGGGTTAGGTTTAGGGCAACTCTTTCCGAACTCACCCCGTTGCCATTCCTACCTAAGATATAGAATGGTCAAACAGGATTGATTTAGCTGACCTCAAACTGTTGGATTGGCTTTGTTGACTTGGTTAATAATCATTTTGGGCTTAAGAAGATTCAGTGTTGGTGGAAAGTGGGTGTGAGAATGAATTAGTGTATGAATCACAAGGACTGTTTTGGCATTCAGAATCCTCCATAACAATATCACTCTTCTGATTTACGACCATTCTTCTTTACTGAATGGGTTTTCTTTGTGGAATACAACACTGCGTCTAACTGATATCTTGTTGTTAACATTGTAACTGTTTCCATGTTTTGTGAAGGTTAGAGAGGGGGAGAATACAATGAAAGGAGGGATTCACTATATTGAAGTGAAACAGCTGCTCCTTCTAGCCTATTGCCAATCCATTACCTTTTATCTTCTTCTCAAGTCTGAAGGGCAGCCTGTTCGTGATCATCCTGTCATTGCTCGGCTTGTAGAGATCAAAAACCTATTGGACAAGGTTATTATTTCTTCTTGATATCTTGAAATTGTTATTATGTCCATGAAGTCCTATTTGATCATCATGCTAGCTATCCTTTGTATTTTTTACATTAAGGAAACACTTATTCTGTTTTATGACACACCTTTGGGGTTTGAAAACCCTTCCCTTGTTCATAACCCTTGTAATTAATACAACTGATGCATCCCGACCATTGGTCTTGGGCAGTTTTGTGTTTGGATCTGTACTGGGCCTTTGTCTAATGCGTTGCTTCTGGCTCTAAAAACACTTGAACTGATGGTCATTTTGTATAGATAAATCTGTCATTTCAATTTAAAATTTGTTCTGCAGAATCCCTTTGATATAGTAATTGAATACAGATTAGCATTTGAACTTTTTGCAACAAGTAAATAGGAGTACCAGATAATTGATTCCTAAACTTTCCACTTAAATAATGCTTTGGCACAGTTGAGGTAACTTATACAAATCTTTTGGTTAAAAGATAAAAAAGACTGGATAATTTGATTGTCTCCATCTTCTAGGCACATTACTTTTGGGTTTGATGGGAACAATGCATTATTTAATGCAATAAAACAAATATGTTAACATGTCAGGATGGTTCGTAAGTACAATAGATTTGTTGGACATCTTCGTTATTGTCTGTCTTTTTCTCCTTATGGCAAATATAATTAGCAGAGAGAAAAAGAAGAACCTAAGTTTGTAATGACATTGTCGTGTCTACTTCCTGCTTGTTTCTTATTTTTGTAATGTGCATTGGAGAGATATTTCTGTACATATTTTGTAGCACCTCCTGCCTGTTTATTTCTCCGAAGTTTGAAGTTCATTTCTTTTGCAGTTTTTTTGCTTTCCTGATACATATTCACTTTGTAGATGAAACAACTTGATGCGAATCTTCCATCTGGAGTAGAGGAGGTTTCGAACAAAAAATATGGGACTGAAATATCAGTGAATTCTGTTAGGGGAAATGATGTATTGGCATTGGATTCTTTATCTAAAGATCACAAGCACTCTCTGGTCTCAGCTGAAGCACAAGCGGCAGCAGCGGTAGTTACTACCTTAAACTTGTCAGTCAATAAAATTCTTGTTGGTTATTTTTATTTTTTGTGATAATCCTATAGGTTGACCTATAAGTTTCCAATAAAAATGTAGCCTCATGAAGCAGCTGAGTTGGTAAAGGTGGATTCTTTGAAGAATATTGATAACAAAAGAGGGAAACACAAGCATCAGGTTAGTGATTTAACAAATGTTGAACGGTGTTAAACAACAATTGAAGTCTTAGGTCTAACCCCCGCTTTCTCAAATTCTCTCATACTCTCATTGTAATTATTGTTGTTACTACCACTGCTATTACCACTTCTCCACATTTTATTTCATTTGTTGTACAGCATAAGTGGTAACTAGACTGATCTTGAATTCATAAAACATGACAGAATGATCAAGTTGGTCTGCAGAGCATGGAAATGTTAAAAGTAAGAGCAGCTCTGGAGGAAAAATTGAAGCACAAGGGTATATTTAGTTCCATTGCACTGAAGCGTGATAGGTCTCAAAAACATTTGCAACCAGTGAATGGGTATTGCTCTGCCTAAGATGCACCTAGTTTCATGATTCATTCTGTGGGGACTAACTTATGCAACTTGCAATTTAACAGACAGCTTGAGACATTTGATGATTTTGATGATGACACCATAGATGTGGGTGGCGCCACTCATCGCATGATTAATGGACAAGCAAGTTCATTGCATTCAAGTAAATTATCCCAACTTGTGACTCCTCAGTTGAAAAAGCCCAAGGTATCGATCTTGATATGATTTTGTCCACATTTCAGTAGTTTTTGAGTTGAAATCAACTTTGACAACCTGATTTACATTCAATTTTACGCAACCTTTAACCCCTGGCTATTTAGCTACTTGAAATTATTGTACTTTTCATGGATTGATCTTGTTTTCAACTCCATCATTGTGCAAATCCGAAGGAATATCTTGTTTATTTTTTTATATATTTCCCTGGCAAGATTGGTTTAAGATATCTTTCAAGCTTCTGGAGGTTTGGATACTATATGCTTTACTCTTGATGTTAGAGTTGACAAAATTTTCAGATTCCTGACAATTTATTTCTCGCTTTGAGCCATTTAGTAGCATTCAACATCTAGGAATGTAATCCAACTTTCTCAAGGATTCCTGTATGAGGCCCTATTTTTTCACCTTGTTTTCAATTTCAAACAGCACTATGATTTCTGGAACTGGAAAAAAAAAAGAAAAAGAATTGCTGCTCTTCCTATATATTGTACTTCTATTAAAGTTTTAAGTATTGCACCCATCTACCATCATTGATGTTTGAAGGTTTTATGTCCATGGTGGAGACTGGAATGCTACAGTCCATTTGCTTTTCTTGTTGAAAATTCACTTTGCATTTCTTTAGGTTCTAGGGGAACTCTGGTAAAGAGAACATTTTCTGGCATATTCATCTAAAGTATAATGGTAAACGCATATCTGTATATATTTGACCAGATCATACACACATTAACCTTCGCATGTGACTTTTTTCTTTTGCAGGTTGTTTCTGGTGATGGTGATTTGCCTAACCGGGATGATATTGGAGAAAGGCGAAGGAAGCATGAACTTCGGGTTTTGGCAGGAGCTGGAATCAAATCTGTTGATGACAGTTTAGATGAGCCTGGCTCTCTTGGGGTCAATGGGGATGATGATATGGAGGATGATGAAATGGAAGAGTTAGAAGATGAATATTACAAAGAAGTCGAAAAGCAACGAGCTGCCAAGCTTTCTGCCAAGGCAGAGAAATATTCAAGGTGCATTTATATACTGTGATTAAAATAATTTAAAACTTGGAACTTTATGACTGTTCCGGGGCCTTTGATACTTGTTATTATTGGTCCATCTAAAGTATAAAGGAAAAGGCTATATGAGGCGCTCTCAATGCGAGTGTGATGTGTTCTCCCTTAGTCGTCGGCTGAGAGTAGCCTCTCAATCCAACGGCTGAGAGGGCGCACTCACAATGAGAGTATCCTCATGATAGACTTGCTCAGATATAAATATAATGGGTTGCTCACTTGAATCTTTATAACTTTTAAGAGGGATTCAATCTCTCTCTCTCTCTCAACATGAGCGGCGTACACCCTTTGTCATTGGAGAGAAGCTTGTCAATCCAATGGTTGAGAGGGCATGCTCACAATGAGAGCACCCTCGTCATAAGACTTTTTTTTTTTTTCCCCGCGCGTGTTTGTGGGAACGTGGCCTTTTTATTTTATTTTAATTTTTATTGTGTGCTCTCGCATTTGCATTCCTGTTTGTGTTTGTTTGAAATAGATCTTAGCTAAACGCTGGGGATATTAAAACCTTTATCTAGTGCATTATTAAATCATGATTTACTTTTTCAGAACCTCGGCAGTGCCATTTTCTCCTGAGACCCTATTAGATGGGAAGCGCCAGATTACATCTCAGGCAAGTGATTTACCATTGCATCTTCTTGTTTGATTTTTCAGTTTTCACCCTCTCTTTTAATGCTCCATTTGGTGTGAGTGATGGAAAATTGGGGGGGAGAGAAGGTATGATGGATGGAGATGGTTCGAATCCCTTAGAAAAATAAAGAGATATTTTTCCTCATTTTGTATGGTTGAACAATAACTAATAATGTTTATCATGATTAGTTATTGTACTTTTTACATTTTAAAGAAAGAGACAAGACAATCGAAGGATGAAGGCGCCTCTGCCCCTCCCTTTCTATTGTTTTCCCTTTTCCTCCTCCCCATGAGAAAGCAAAAAGCCCATCCATTTTTCCTGTTTCCTTCTACTCTTCTCTGCTGCCCAACAGGCTGTAGAACTAACTTAGTACGTAGTAATAATTTTTGTGCCAAATGATTACAGATGGAAAAGAACCGAGGGCTAACTCGTGCTCGGAAGAAGCTGACCAAAAATCCGAGGAAGAAGTACAAGGT
Organism: Cornus kousa; assembly: GCA_025631255.1. NCBI lineage: Eukaryota > Viridiplantae > Streptophyta > Magnoliopsida > Cornales > Cornaceae > Cornus > Cornus kousa. The sequence continues at coordinate 8,261,572 of JAOTQH010000046.1, forward strand.
ATTTCATGGAGTATTTCATGGGAATAGTTGATGTCTAGCAAATAGAACTACAATTTGAATATAGCTGACCGCTCTTTATTTATTATCTGCAATTGTGCAGCTGAAGCACAAGAAGGCAGTGGTGAGTCGGAAGGGACAGGTGCGGGAAATCAGGAGGCCTGATGGTCCTTATGGTGGGGAAGCATCGGGAATTAATGCAGGAATCAGTAGGAGTGTCAGATTCAAGAACTAAGCAGTGTTGCTGCATACTTTTTTTTGCGCCTATAATGACGGTAGATTGCGTGCATGATGATGCAAAGCATTAGGTTTTGATTGTTCAAATTTTGACCACCTATAAAATTCTTCTTTGTAATAGTGAAAATGTGTTATAACTCTTGCAGTGAGGGTTGCAAGTAGAAAATGTGGCCAGTCGATTTCTTCAAAGTTATTTAATTTCCGAAAAATGGTGTATAATGAAAATGTAGTTGGATATGTGCTCTATTTTAGAGACATGGGTTTTCAAGATTATGCAGTTTGTTTCTCTTGATTCACGGAGTTTGAGGGGCTTGGAACAGGAATTGGATAAAATCTTCTGGTCTGATCCAACAGGAATGATCTTAGAGAAAAAAAAGTAAAAAAAAGAAAGAAAGAAAATATCTGCAAACTCATGTGCTGCTGTATTATCCGAATTCTCAAGAATCCCAGTTGAATTGGTAGGTCGGATGGCTATAACTTGTTAGTAAGCACGACGGCAAAAAGAACGTCAAGTTATTTTAAAATCTGTGAACTGTATTTATATAATCGATTGAAAATATTAAGAATTCCGACTATTTCGCATCAACATAAGATTTGTACTCATTATTCAGAGTGGTGGTTTTAGATCGAGGATGTAATTTGGATTTAAATTGCTGAAATATCGACCACTATGATTTGAATTTGAGAATGGAATTAGTACCATTGGAAAGATGACTCTTGGAAAGATGACTCAAAATTAGGGGTGCAACTTGGGTTGGGCCAGCCCGAATTTACCCGAGCCCAGCCCGAAATTTTCAAGGCTTGGGCAGTGTTTTTCTGTTATAGGGTTGGGCTTGGCTAGATATTTTGAGCCTGAATTAAATTTGGGCTGGGCTTGGGTTGATATTATATAAAGCCCGAAGCCCAGCCCGAGCCCGAAAATGGTATATTT
>JAOTQH010000046.1:8262836-8275879 GCA_025631255.1 Cornus kousa
GTTTATAAGTGTACTCTTTGCCGAGTTAAAAATAAAAAAAAAAAAAAAAAAGAAAAAAAGAAAAAATTTCAGCTGAATTTGACCTGGTCCCTGAGATGGACCACAATAACATTTCAACTTCTTAACCACAAATTATTACAGAGTCAGATAGAGGCCTGACTCATTCTTATGCAGTGGTCGCGTGTTTTGAACGCGACAACACAGTAGAGTGGGACAAAATAATTTTTAAAAAAAAATTAGAAAAAAATGAAAAAATCTTTGTCACACCAACGTAATAAATGATAGTATAATAAAGGTGGTAAAGAGATCAACCTAACCTAACCGTTTAACAAGTTGGTATTGCTGTCTAAATAGTCTTCCCATTCAAGTAAAGTTGGTTGAAGGTGGCCATAGCCATTGAGTGAGAAAGTGGCCAACCCTCTTCTCTCTCTCTCTCTCATCTTTCTCTCTCCTCATTATCATCAATGATCAACCCAAAAGAAAATTATAAAAACACAAAAGGTGAAAGGTGGGGGAGAAAAGTAAATCCTGGCTAAGGAATTGGAACCAAATTCAAAGTTCTACTGAGAGAGAGAGAGAAAAAGCCAATATTGAATTCCAAAAGCTATGTTGGGTGAGAGAAGCATATTGTGGTATAGGGAGGGAGGTGGAGGTTAGAGAGAGAGAGTGTGTTTGTTTTCTAGAGAGAGAGAAGGGTTAGTTTATTTCTCTCTTGCTGCCCTTTTGCTTACTGCAGCTTTCTGAAAGTTATAGGAAGGTTGGGGAAATTCTCATAATACCAATTTCTCTCAATAATTTTAATTTCATACAGAAATCTTTTGGGTATGTCCTAATTTTTTGTTATTTATTCAAAATTTAGTCATTTTGTTTTTTAAAGTATGAGGTAATATGTTTTAGTTCTTCTCTATTGCAGTCCTTTGGTTGGTTTGGTGCTGCTTTCTGAAAGGTCTTGGAAGGTGGGGAAAATTCTCAAGGTACAAATTTCTCTTAATAATTTTTATTTCATACATGTAATCTTTTTGTTCTTTATTCAAAATTTAGACAGTTTTTTTAAATTATGCTTTTTCTGATTTTGGGTTAATTAGAAGGTAAGAGTTTTTGGTTCTTCTCTCTTGCAGCCCTTTTGCTTGGTGCAGCTTTATGAAAGGTTTTGGAAGGTTGAAAAAATTCTCAAGGTACCATTTTCTCTTAATAATTTTAATTTTATACATGTGATCTTTTGGGTATGTCCTCATTTTTGTTATTTATTCAAAATTTAGTCTATTTTATCAGGTAGGGTTTCTTTGATTTTGGGTTTGAAGGTAATAAATAGATTTCTTTCTTTCTGGGATGTGATCTTTTTGTTTGGTTAGTTTGATTCAGCAATTAGATTTCTTCTTTCTTTGGCTTTCTCTTGCCTTGTTGTGTTAGCTGTTGTTTCCCTTGTAACTGTTATAATTATACTTCCTTTTTTTTTTTTAAAAAAAAAAAAAAAAATACATGTCCTCCACCCTCTGAAAGGAAAAATATTAGTTATGATAATTTGGGTTCTTTATAATTTTTAATTTATTTGTTTTACTTTTACGTAGTACTTGTTATAATTTTAAAATTTTTGAAAAGACAACTCTTCTTCTTCTTCTTCTTCCTCTTCCTTGGAAAGAGGAATTGTAGCAGCCACTAAAAGAATTTGTTCGTTGTATAGTTATGTGTGTATGATTATAAGGTTCCCTGATTTGCTTTTACCTGGTTGCAAATTTTAAATTTTTAAAAGAAAAATCACCTTTTTCTTCCTTGGACAGAGGAATTGTAGTAGCCCTGAGAGAGATTTGCACCTTATATTATATTATATATGTATATTTATGTATCACTAAAAATTGACTGCAGATATTTACATTCATAGATATGCGATTTTTTTTTTTCAATTTTGCCACCAAATTCTGGCTCTTACTAGGTAATTAAGTTACAATTTAACCCTATGCAACTGATCTTGTCATGTGAGAGTATGCTCTGTGTCTGTTCTACATACTGAGGATGTGAATCCCACATGAAAATTTCCGCTCCTTTCTTCGTTTTTTCTCTATCTATATTAGGGGTTTTCTTTTGTTTCCTTTGTGGTGCACAACTGAGGGCAGAGCCGAAATCTCATCACTGATCACTCAAGTGAGCTGAAACCTCAAATTCATCCAAATAAGAAATCTTCGAGGAGTTTGATGTCTTACTAATCTGTCATGTCTCAAAATATCTCCTACATTTCTGCTATTCACTTTCTTGATTTGGCCTATTGGATCATAGGAGCCACACACACACATACATATAGTTATAAAATGGAGAAGTTGTGAAGAGTATATAGAAGTTAGGGATCATATGCTGATAAAATAATTCTTTTTCTGCACTTTTAACATGAATAAAGCTTTCTGCATGTAAATTTTAGGACGATAGGGTGTATACATTCTTATGTTTTGAATGTTACTTTATAAAATTCTTTTTGCTAGACTGTCTTTTGCAGTGATATGTTATCTTCATAAACCATAATATCTTGATTTTGGATAATCTGAATTCAGTTTTGTAGATTGGCATATACTAATTTGTTTTGTTTATTTATTTCTTTTAGGGAGGATCACTAATGCTAGAAACATGGGAAAGAAAGGGAGTTGGTTTTCTGCAATCAAGAGGGTTTTCATACCCAACTCCAAAGAGAAACTAGCCAATGCAAGTGAATTCTTACTTTGGTGTATTTGAAGCAATTTCAAGTGCTAACAGAATCTAAAATTTTCACCCAAATTAGGGAGAAAAAAAAAAAATAAAAAAAAATTCAATGGAGCGAAGATGATCTGTGATACCTATTCAAGATTCTTTTTCTTTGTTGATTTGTTTATTGCCCATGTAAATGATGGGTCCAAATGCAAGTGCCGTGTTGCCCGAGTGGTTGGGTTGCTCCTTGTGTCCGGGAGCCCATGTTTGAGCCTTGCACTCTCCCCCTCCCCTCTAACAACTAACTCCTAACATTCTTTCCATGAAAAAAAAAAAAAAATTTGATGGGTCGAACTGCCAGAATTGCTTATTCTAGCTTATCCTGGAAAGTTGTGGCATCAATTGTGAAATTGCTTGGGGTTATTGGCCTAGAAAATTATTGAGAAAACTCAAATTAATAGTTGTTCTAGAGGTAGTAAAAGTTGAATTTAGAGTAAGCTGTCTGAAAACATATTGTATTGGTATTGGTTATTAGGTGGCATAAAATTCTAAATCTAATATACTGATCAAACATGTCCAGATGTATAATACGGTAGTCATTCTTGTTTAAAGTTGCTCTATCTACTTTAAAATGCTACCAGCTTAAATTTCACATAAAATCTGTGCTTTTATTTAGTATTTATGAATTACTTCTATTGCTTTTGAGAGATAGTAGGTGCAGATTTTACTTCTAAAAGCGTCAAATTTAATTCTCAAATGTATAGGTGTTCTTGTCATTGGTTAGCGTTTTTGAAGTACTTCTATTCCTTTTGAGAGAGCAAGTAGTTGCAGATTTTGCTACTAAAAGCAACAAATTTAATCCCCAAATGTATAACTGCTCATGTCATTGGTTCCCTTAAACAGTACTTATTTTTGTAGGGTTCAGAGAAGAAAAGCACCAAGGAAAAGAAGAAGGGTCGAGGAATATTAAGGCATGGAGAGAACAAATCGTTCATTCCCCCACGCTTCAGAGAGCCGAGCAGCATTGAGAAAATATTGGGAGATGCAGAGCAGGAGAAAATACTTGTCAGGCCATCTACGCCTGCAGAGCAACCGCAAACACCACCTTTGGTGCCTCCAGGGGCAGCCTCTCCTTGGGTTGCTTCTCCAAGAGCTGCTACTCCAAGGGCTACTTCTCCAAGGGCTGTTTCTCCAAGGGCTGTTTCTCCGAGAGCTGTTTCTCCAAGGGCTGCTTCTCCAAGGGTTGCTTCTCCTAGGGTTCAGAAACATAAGGAAATTAAATACAGACCAGAACCAACTCTAAGAAATCACAATCTTTTGGCCACCAAGATCCAAGCAGCATATAGAGGCTATATGGTAAGCTTCCAGTTTTCCTTGTTTGTTGCTTAAATTCCAGAAAATATGTATCTTCCATGGCTTGTTTGAGTATGGAATTTCCATGCTTTTAAATGCTTTTGAATTCATACAATGACTCATGTAGCATAAACTTGGCAAATGAAGGCACAACTTGATTTAACAAAGCCTAACCGTTTGACTGTTTTTCTCCATCTAGTGCCGTATATCATTTACCTAAGGTCACAATATTCATTGGTGACATCAATATGGACATGAGTTCAATCATTCAATCAGAATCAATCTATGTACTGTGCCATATATTCCTTTTAGAATTTCAAAGGAATCTCAATATTAAATGGTTGTGTCAGAATACAATCCTGTAGTCAAACAGATGAGCTTGGCCATCTAACAAATAAAAACTGTTGGAATGAGTAGTTGTGATCATCCAGAATCGTTTGTAGGGGCCATTGCTTAATAGTTAATACACTAGTAAAATGCTCAAGTTGTCAAACATAGAATGTGAGTTTGAATCTTGTGAGTAACTTTGTGCAAATAATGCCAAAGGTTAGGTCTTTATCCCATCCACCCTTTTCAACATCCTCAATTAATGGGGACAACATTAGGTAACGATCATTTCTATCTGGATCCCTTGTAGCCATTTGTTGGCATATGTCAGGACTCTTATCATGCTTTTCTATGGAACAATCTCTGCTGGACATTCTGATTGACTTGACTACAGTTGGCCCAATTCAAAGTCCATATAACAAGTGTTAGTATGGGATTCTATAGAGGGTCACACATTCAACCATTGCACTGATATTGGGCACAACTTTTGCTTCAAATATTTTGAAGATAATATTTGACAGCAATCGCAACATGACATTGCTGATTTATTTACCTTAATTGAACCCTCTTTGACAGGCAATCTCAGAGACTTTGAATGGCACTAGATCGTTTTTTTGAGTCCCTCAGTAGTTGTAAATTGTTATGAGCTTGACCTGGCCATTTGTGTTTTACAACTCACATATTAGACTTTCACCAAACTGACATAATGTGCTCTATATTATACAGGCAAGGAGGAGTTTTAGAGCTTTGAGGGGTCTGGTGAGGCTTCAAGGAGTAGTGAGAAGCCAGAACGTGAAGCGACAAACAACGAGTGCCATGAAATATATGCAGCTTTTAGTAAGGGTTCAAAATCAAATTCAGTCTCGCAGGATCCAGATGTTAGAAAACCAGGCCCTCCAACGCCAATCTTACAAGAATGATAAGGAAATGGAGGGTAGCTTGGGCAAATGGACCATGAGCCAGATGGTAAGTTTCCTCATGTCTTTGTGAATGCATTTATGTCTGAATTAGATGGCCATCTTAAATGAAATAGACCCATAAATCTTATTGCTTTGGCCTTCATGGGATGTGTTGATCAATTCAATTTTTGTTTTGGGTTCATAAAGTTGAGATGATACCAATGATTGTTCTAATGGCCACTTTATTATGTTTGAGGTTTGGGTTGGGGACATATATTGGATTTGTTGGCCTTGGCACCCTAGGCTAACATGTCATGTTGATGGATAAATTGATCTTAACATGTGTTGTATAAACCATACTTGGTTTTTTGTATAAACCATGGCGCCTCCTTCTACAACATGTGTTAATACACATCTCTTGAAAAATTTATAGAAACTTGAATTGAGCATGTTGTTTTTTGAGTTCTTAAACAGTAACAAACCATCAGATGACCTTCAGATGGCCTTTGGATCAATTGTACATAAACAATAAGGATGATTTTTTTTTTTCCTAGTTGGTGCTCACACACACATGCCTCCACTGAGGCTTGAACTCCTGACCTCTCTTTGAGAAGTAGGAGCTTGGTACCGCTAGGCCACTGGCCTGTTGGGGATAATATATAACTCTGAAGCTTGAAAAAATGTCTATTTCGTTTTGCTTTTGATTTTCAATTGAAATGCTATTGTTTTAAACTGGAGTGTTGGTATAGTCTGAGGCAGGTCACAATGAGGATTGGGATGATAGCTTGCTAACGAAGGAGCAAATAGAGGCAAGGATGCAGAGAAAAGTAGAGGCGGTCATGAAGAGAGAAAGAGCCATGGCCTTTGCATATTCTCACCAGGTACTGTACTCTATTTTAGCCCAACCCATCCTTGATTACACCATGTTGAAAAGGGTATCCACCAGCTCACTTGTATATTTAGCTATTCCTAGCTCAAATGGAACTAAGCATTGATTGCACTGAGAATTCCATCTTTTTGGGCTGGAACTATGTATGTATGCCCATACCAATACTCAGTTTTCCCACAGCATGCGATTATTTCATTCTATTTTCCACAATTATATCCTAATCATGTCCCAATTCCTCTTATTAGGGTCTGTTTTGATCTTAGAAAGAGGAAGGGAAAGAAAAGTTTATTTTCTGTACATCCTTGAACATTCTCTCCTCCCCTGCTTCTTTTACCGTTCCAAATGGAGCTTCAAATAAAATTCATAGGGTGTGTCTCACAATTCTGTTTACTACATGAAAATTATGTTATAGGCTTGGGCTACATAAAATTATATTGTTCATAAATCTTCAATTTCTATTAGTTTGAATGGTATTCTAGTTTTGATTAGAACGTGCGTGAAACATGTCACACACGTTTAGAACAATTGTTTGTTCTCTTTATTCTGGTTTTAGCTTGATTTTAACTGAATAAACTTATTTAAGCTAATTCAAACAAATATGAGCAATGCAAAATATATTATCAATTTTGAACTATCACAAATAGTCAACCAAAATTAATATAAAATGAAGTGAAAAAAAATAATTTTAAAAAATTAATCTAGTGGCTTATGATAGAAAAGATTGAAAAAAAAAAACCAACAGGCTTGTGGCCTAGCAATACCAGGCTTCTACTTCCCAAAGTAGGTCAGGAGTTTGAACCTCAGTGGAGGCAGTGCGCGAGAGTCCCAACTAGGGAAAAAAAAAAAAAAAAAAAAAAAAAATTGAAAAAAAGAAGAAGAGAATCCATCTGGCTGACCCTGTTTGTACGGGATAAAGGCAAGGATGATGACGATGCAATCCATAAATAAATAAAGTAGTAAAACAATATATAGATGGAGAGCAGAATTTAGGTGAAAAAACCCTCATTGGAGAGTCAAAAAACCATGGGACCTAGTCCAGGCAACTAATCTGCCATCAAGAAATAAATTGACAACCTATGTCACAGTTCAGTATAATCGAACTCCTAGCTATATTTAGACAAAGTAAGATTTCGAAGATCTCCAGGTTGTCTTTCTGTTCTGTCTACAGTCCTTCACAACTGTGAATCTGCTTCTCTAGTGCATAACATTAGGCACCAGTCATCTAGTTGAGAATCTGGTGTTGATTGCTATGATGTGTGGAAAAATCTTGAGTTGGCGCAAGTGCGCAACAATGAATATATAACACGTATAAAAACAACTCATCTATATTTTAATGCATATAATGAATGTTGTAAAGAAAGATGCAATTTGATCTCTCCAGTAATCTCTCAAAGATATGTATAAATCATGTATATGAGATTTTGATCTTTTGTATATTTATATATATATATATATATTACTCGTGCATTAAAATGTTGTTGCCTACGTTTTCAGAGATTATATATATGTATAGGCAACCTAGTGGAGTGTTTAAAGTTGAATAGAAAATAATAGTTAAGTTCTTTTTAAATTTTGCCTTTTCAACATTGTCAATCAATCGACATTTGTCTCGATCGATTGAAGCAACTCCAGTAAGCAGTTTTTATACTTGGAAAAATATTGCAGAAATATTTTTCATAAAAAAGTCTCGTATTCTCATGCATTTTTTGAAATCAAAGTTAAGTTTAGAAAATTGAAATTAACATGCCACGTATGTGCAATGCGCGTAGCTAATTGGGTGAGTGTGCATAATAGTAATTTGCCTTTATACCCTTTTCATAAAAGATTATCAATTTGACCTTTGATGTAGCTTGATCTTCCACTTGGCTCACTTTTAAACCATTTCTAACTAGAAATTAAACAAAAAATATAGTAATTATGTTTTGATCCACAAAATTATCTACCTAAAGTCTAAAGTCCTATTGACCTAACAGTTTTTGCACAGAAGTGTTGTTTATCAAAAAAAAAAAAAAAAAACTTAGATGTGTTGAAAGTTAAGAAGCTTTTTGTGCCTCACAAGCTCTGTGTTTCCACTTTTAAATTTGAAACTAAATTTGTATACTATTTGTGAAGGCATTTATGTCCTTGGAGTTTTGTTGTTCAAAATCAATGAGCTCAGAGTAACAAATTTGCTGTTGTTGGAATAGGCTCAAGCTAATTTCCAAGTCTACAAACACACACAAATATACATGCACTTAGCCACACATGTATATGCTCACAACAGAGCCAGCTGGGGTGGCCTTGGACCTTAATTTTCTATTGATTAAGGACTGACCCATTAGCAAGTCCAGCTTGTTAACCTGCACTGTGGCATCAGATTTTAGGTTTCTTACCATCCTTTTCTCCCCTCCCCAATTTTATTTATTTTATTTCTGAGGTAAAAAAAAAGAAAAGAAGGGTGTTAACCTGTGCCTTCATTTTCTTTTCTATATCTCAGTTGTGGAAAGCCAATCCTAGATCAGCCCAAACTGCACTATTGGACGTCCGATCTGGTGGATTCCCCTGGTGGTGGAACTGGTTAGAACGTCAGCTCCCTCCGGCAAATCCTTCTGAAAGCCAGGCCATGAAGAATGTTCATCCAACTCCTCCAAGGTCAACCTTAGAGCCAAAACCAAGCCCTCGAGCTCCATCGAGCAACTATAAGCAACAAAATTTCGGGTTTGACAATCTTGAATCAGTCACACCAAGGTCAACAAGATCAATGGTACCTGTGAGGACAAGACAGCCGTATACCCCTTCAAATAGAACACCCCCAAGCGGCTCAAGTGGAATGAAACATTCCAGATCAAGAATGAGTCCTGCTAATTCCACTTTTGATGCGCCATTGAAGGATGATGACAGCCTCATGAGCTGCCCACCGTTTTCAGTTCCAAACTACATGGTACCGACTGTTTCAGCTAAAGCCAAAGTGAGAACGAACAGCAACCCGAAGGAGAGGTTTCCAGTGACTCCGGGCAGCGAGACGTCGAAACGGAGGTTTTCTTTTCCTTTAACTCCAAACGTTGGGTCTTTTAAGTGGAACAAAGGGTCTGGCAAGGACCCTGCTTCTCAAAGGGTGTTGGAAAAGCACGAGTCTCTGCATTCTATAGGGGATTTGAGTGTGGATTCAACCATTTCTATGCCTGCTGCAGTTGGAAGGAGACCATTTAACCGATTTGTGTGATTGCATTTTCTTTTAATTTTCCATTTCTTTAACCATTTGTGTTTTTTAACTTTTTTTTTGGTTTTTGATCCTTTATACAGAGTGTATGGTGATATCTTGAACTACAAAAGAGTGATGTATAATAATAATAATAATTGGTAGGATATGATGGTTTGAATGTAAGAGGTTTGTGTTTTTGAAAAAAGATATAGCTTTTTTCTTATTTTCTTCTCATGGATTGCTTTGATGGTTTTTAACTTTTTTAAATTGGAGTCTTTGGAGTCTCATGAATTAAGAATTTTCCTTTGTCACATTAGACTTTAAGCAAGTAAAAGCTTGATTTATTCCATACACAAGGAAATAATCCTCTGCCACAGTGTCCTGCTGTTTTCCTTGCAATTGTTAGTTAAATCATTATTTATTGATGGATCAAAGTTCCTCTCTTGATTTATATTGTACAGGTTGATCTGATTTTCATCAAGTTTGTTATAGGGTTGGGTTTTTTGTGGTTACTTTGAGTGGCAAAATCAATGTAAATAATATCATTTAAGTATATATAATTGTAATATGCATGCATTTATATATATATATGTTTTTGTACTATAATTAGTCTGCATGGAAGTAGAGGCTGAACTTTGTAAATGGTTTAAATTTAAAAAAAAAAATATATATATATAAATCACATTTGTTGAGCTAACATTCAAAATTTCCTCTTAAATTTTCTTGGAGCTTTCAAGTCAACCACAATTACAGAGATATTGTCATCGCTTCCCCTTCGGAGAGCAAGACTAGAGAGGTGGTAGGCTGCATACTGAGCAGCAGGATCAACTCGGAATCCCACTTCTGCTTTTGCAGAAAGGGTAGCACCATTCTTGTGCCACATGAGGATTCGCCTTCGCGCTACATCACAAACTTCCTCGTTTGTCAAAATGTCCCATATACCATTGCGTGCTAGAATAAGACACTCATCTTCTTTTCTTCGAGAAACGAACATCATTTCTGGATCGGGAATAATATGTGGTTTCAAATATATCACCTGAATAACGCAACAAAATTTTGAATTTTAATTTTTGTTAAAACTGAATATTTCAATTGACAAATGGTTAAGAAATCTAAATCGGAATTGTGGAGATTCTTGGTTGAACATGAATTTATTGTACTACTACTAGGTTTTAAAATAGAAACTCATTCCTATCTTTCTCAAATTTCAGGCCCCAACATCATTAACATAACACTAACATCATTCGCAATTTCGAACTCCTCAGCCAAAGCCAAATGAAGACGATCACGGCAATAATTGGCAACCTACTCCAAGAAAGCCCATATGAAATGAACCCACTTAAACATATAAAATTCTTCAAATTCGCAAAGAAATTAAAAAAAAAAAAAAAACAATAAAAAAAAAAATAAAGTGTATACTTCTGATCCCCCATGTCCATCTTTTCCCTTCTACCACAGATGGATGTCAATCCCCACATAGGTACAGAAATATCCGTGGTAGTTGGTGAATTTAAAACCGAATTAGCCTCTATATGACCCTTAATAGTATCACCAAAAAACCAACCAACCAATTCATTGTAAATTATATTACCAAGCATTAATGGAAGATCAATTACTGAAGCTATCTCTTCCATCACTACCAGCAAAAATGGCACAACAATTGCTCGAGATATGTCTTCCATCACTTCTCTAAACTCGTAACAATAACCTTTGACAAACCCACCACAAATCAAACTAAACTCCCAGTATACAAACTTTATCTTCTTCTCTTCTCAATTTGGTTCAAGGCAGATGCTATGATCTAATAAGAGAAAAAAAAAAAAATGTATATGAATTAAGTCAATAAAATTTGAAAACAGCAGAGTAATGAAAAAAAAAAATCATATAAATCGGAGTTACCTTTATCAGAGGCTACCTTCTGTGTCTCTCAAAATTTGGATCTCTTATTCCTTTTCCTTTTCTGCACTCAACTCAACACCCTCCTGAGCTCTCTAAATCTAGAAGTATATCCATATATTCATGTGTATATATATATAAATATATTATATAATAAAGTGTAAGATTGATTGATGACGGAATTGGTTAGCTTTTCAAGATTTTGCAAAATTTCATTACATGTTTCAGACTATTTTTTTTGTGCAAAATTACATGGATCTCTCAGCTGCTCCAAGGATCAATTAACCTTTGGTTGTACTGAAGAGCGGCTATTTGTGGTATACTGTATGTGCAAAATTACACGAATCTCCTCAAATCAGATAACCTTTCGGCTATATATATATATATATTTTTTTTTTGCAAAATTACATGCATCTCTCAGAACCGCTGTTCCAAGGATCAATTAACCTTTCGCTGTACTGAAGTGCGGCGATTTGTGGTATACTGTTTTTGCAAAATTACATGAATCCGTAAAGCAGTTTCTTCAAATTAGATAACCGTTCGGTAAACTGAACAGCTTTTTGGTTTTTGGGTGCCACACCAAGCTGATACATTCAAATATCTTCTAAAACTCTGATATCATCGAAACCCGTAGTTCGTGGTGAGCTTTTTCGGTGAATTGTTAGGTGAATTATGGTGTACGTTAGCATATTGTCTGTATTTGTATATTTCAAAATAATGATTTTTTTTTTTTTTTTCCTTCGAATTTCATAAATTTTAATTCTAAAATAATTCCAATATTCTCTTCTTACCTTCACGAATTCCTACTGAATTTTATAAAATAAGAAAAATAATTTTATATACAGACATTTTCTCACTATACCAACAGATTCAATCCAGCATCCCTTCTAGTATTTGTTAGGTATTCTCACTCTTTAGTTTCCTCTCATACATCAATTTCACTAAGGTTTTTAAAATAAGAAAAATAATTATAGATAGGAATCATTTCACGCCTATATAATTTGTTATGTAACTGACCTTTTCTCAATCTACCAACAAATTTACTTGGAGCTACGTTTTTATATACCTAACTTTCATACAAATAATATGTTTTTGTGAATTTACACCAAAAAAAAAAAAATTATCATAAAAAATATCATGAGAAATAGGCACATTTAAACATAGTGCAAATAATATGTTTTTGTGTATTTACAATATATATATATATATATATATATATTTATAAATATATCATCAAAAATATCATGAGAAATATGTTCATTTGAACATAGTTGACACTGTTTCATTTTAATTAATACTTACAAGTTGGAATTACGATGGCCTCTCACAACTAAAGTTACTTTAATTCAATATTTATATGCGTGTATGCCTTTAGTAATTAAGATTAGAGAAATACTATCAAAACGACTTACTCAACCTAAGAGGAGTCACATTTGACTATTGGTAAATCTTGGTTTTAATTTAGTGGTTAAATATGTAGAACTAAATCTCTTGTCTTAAATGCGTTAATAGTATTATAGGTTGATAACAACTGCTTAATTTAATATAGGTTACCCTATGACCAATAGAAGAACTTCAATTCTTTATTAATGTGGTGTATCAGTTTAAAGATAGGTTAATTTTAATGATAATAAAAAAATGGCTGTTACAATCATTTTATTTAATTTTATTAGCATCTAGACCCATGAAATAAGAAAGCCATGAACTTAATAGTAAATACATTTAATAGATTTTAAAATTAAAAAATATATATTGAAGGTTTGCAATACGATTCAGTCTTGAACAATTCTCTCATTCTATTTCTCTCCTTATATATGGGAATATACAT
>JAOTQH010000046.1:8296696-8309002 GCA_025631255.1 Cornus kousa
CCTTAGAAGGAGAAGGAAGTTTACAGTTAATTGATGCTGCATGTGCAAAAAGGATGGTGAGTCAGTGGATCACTTCTTGTTGCATTGCCCAATGGCTCACGACTGTTGGAATTTGATTTTTGGCTTGTTTGGAGTGCAGTGGGTTATGCCCTGGACGACGAGAGGTTTGATCGACTCTTGGAGAGGGTGTGGGGTGGGCTCTCACACTCATCTTTTTTTGAGGGTAGCTCCTCTATGTTTTTGGTGGTGCATTTGGAAGGAGCGATATAACAGATCTTTTGATGGGGAGGAGTCTCCCAAAGGAACTTTGAAATTCCGTATTATTAGCTTCGTTTTTTGTTGGGGTATGGGCAGATTTTGTACTTCTATAGAGGAGATTGTTGATTTCTTGGCCTCTGTGGGTCATTAGGATCCTTCTTTTGGCTTTGGCTTCGGCCTCTGTGTTTTCTAGGGGCATGTTCCCCTCTTGAACACTTTCTATACATTTTTACTTATCAAAAAAAAAAAAAAGAGAGAGAGAGAGAGAGAGTCAACACAGTGACAGGCCACCTGAAAACCACAAATTGGGTGAGCAGGGGAGCGCCAAGATTGAAGTTGGGTCATGGGTGTTACAAATTAATTAGTTTTTTCTTCTAATTTCCATTAGACTGTTTGACAGGACAACAATGAGATGTTGGGTCCTAGTTCTATTTTCCAGAATGTTTCCTAACTTTTGGCCTAATTCTTCTTTTGATGATCGATTCCACCTCTGATCAAAAAGTTATACCTTGGTTAAATTTCTCATGTCAGCTCGAATCGAGCTCTCAAAATTGCGTTTGAGCTTGACTCGTCTATGTTTGGGAAAGCTCAAGCTCAGCTCAGCTAGGCAACTTGTATAGAACTCGTCGACGCCTTACGAGTGGTAAGGAACACATAAATAACTTACAATTTTGAGAGCGGAATAGACGGATAGAGACCAAGAAAGGATAAATAACTTACAATTTGAAAGAAACTGTAACCAGAGAGGAAACAGTGTATACGATGAAAACCAACTTATATTTTAAAGATGGTTTTTGTCACTTATCAGGGTAAGATGCAGATGCCAAATTTTAAAAGAAGCGCTTTGGAAGTAAGCCCACAATAAGCACTCAGTAGAAAACTTTGGAAACAGATTAAGACCTCAAATTACATGAAAGAGTTTGAGAGAGAAAGAGAGTGAGCGGAGAAAATGATCGCCGCTCATCTATGGAAATTGCGGCCATCACCGATTGGTAGTCTGAAAGTCCATCACCGCTCACTTGGGTTAGATACATATGTATAAGATGGGCATTGATTGGAGTGATAATTGACTTCAGCTAATTGGGTTTTGTTTTTGAATAGATACCAAGGTATTTGGGTTGGGTTGGGTTGGGTTGGGTGGGATTCACGTGATTACAAGATCATTAAAAGGTTGGGCCTTTTTTTATGGGAATTGTAAGCTGTTTAGCCTGTTTATATAAGGTATTGATACCATATATTTCACGAGCTATTCACGAACAACTCAGTTCATTTATAGCCATACATGAGTGTTACGGGTTTGTGTTTTCTTGTAATTTCAATTAGACTGTTTGACAGGAGTCACAAAACAGCTTCAGTTTTCTATTCCTAGTTTCTTCCTAGATCTCCCGTGCAGGGTTAAGATAATTGTATGACCAGTGTTATATACATTCGTAGTTAAATCAACTGGAACAAAATGTATGGCTAAGCTATTATTTACGTCATCTTTCAGTATTGTCGATATTGTGAGTGGTTGGAATATGGTAACATTGTAACAGTATTGAGATACATAATTAATCCAAGTAGTCCCAAGAACTTTTAATTGACTTGGTACTTATTTCTTAATCTGAAGTGTGAGCATGACGATAGAGTAAAAAACATTTAGAGGATTTTTCGGTCTATTTTATCCCTGGTTTGGCCTTTCAACTGAAAATTCTTTTTGTCTTACCGATTTGGCGTTATTATTTACTTTTGCATGTATTATAATGTTTCAGAATCATATTTCTAAATTTTCCATTTTTTTTTCGTAGTTTCTAAATTTACCATATTAATCAGCCTGAGGACCTAAATAACCACTTTAATGTTTTGTGCAGTATTTCTTGTATCAGATACTCCGTGGGTTAAAATACATACATTCCGCGAATGTGCTGCATAGAGACTTAAAGCCTAGCAATCTCCTTTTGAATGCCAATTGTGATCTAAAAATATGTGATTTTGGACTAGCCCGAGTCACTTCAGAAACTGATTTTATGACAGAATATGTTGTTACAAGATGGTATCGGGCACCAGAGCTGTTGTTAAATTCTTCAGATTATACTGCCGCCATTGATGTGTGGTCAGTTGGTTGCATTTTCATGGAACTAATGGATAGGAAGCCTCTTTTTCCTGGAAGAGATCATGTGCACCAGCTACGCCTGCTTATGGAGGTGAGTTTCAGCAGCACACGTATTGTTAATTTCTTAGTTGTTACGATCATCCGACAGTTTTACCATTTTCATTAGCTTTTTATCATTTTGCCAGTTTTGGTTTCTGAAGACCTCTATTATGTTCTTAATTCTTTGATGTTGAAAGAACCACACCCCCCCACCTCCCCCAAAAAATGTCCTTAACTATATGAACATAAAATATGCATATGGTTTTTTCAAAACAATAGGCTTCATTTTCTTTTTCTGTATCCATTTTAATATTTTTCATGAACTTTTGTGAAGTCCTTGTTTTTAATGTAGTATGCATTCAAGTGAACCTTCGCAATTGTAAAGTACTTTGCTGATGTCCAAAAGATTTTGCATGTGTTACAACTTTTTATCTTCTTTTCTGAGGTAAATGTTCAAGCAAAAGAGAACTAGAGCTTATCTCGTGATTCACGCTGAAGTTTGTTGTGTAACTGACTATTTGCAAACAGGAGAGCTAAATAATACCGTCAGCTGCCCTTATCTCTCTAATGTTCTGTGTACTTTCTTAAAGAATGACTTTCTAATCACGTGAATTTATAAAAGAGTAATGATACATCATTTGCCTAAAACGTCCCACTTTTCATTTGACTCCGACGTGGCATAGCCACGTCAGACTATCATTCTCAACTTTTTTTCCCTGTGAGGGAGAGAGAAACAAAGCTTGGGAATCAAAAGTTATGATCTTTCTCTTCGACTTCTGTCCCCGATTTCCCCCCTCCTCCTCTCTTCTTTTCTTCCACCTTTATCGCTCTAATTCTGGCTCTCTTCGATTTCGCAAAATCAAAGAGAGAAAACAAAGCCTTATCTGCTGGTTCCTAAAATTAAAGGATGATTCGTAAAATCAAAGGGTAAAAGAAGATTCAAGTTATGAATTCAATTTTTGCAAGAGGTTGTTTCACGTTCTAAGACTCCGTTTGTTTCCCTGTGAAATATTTTTCGGAAATCATTTTCCTCTTTTTCTGGTGGTTGGGAGATTCCAAAGTTAGGAAATTATTTTCCATGTAAATCATTTTACCCCCAAATGACTGAAAATGATTTACCAAAAAAGTTTCCGGAAGTCATTTTCCACATGCTACCTTGGGTCATCTAGCAATCCGTATTCTTATTGAACCCTTATGTCCCTCTAACAACTAATCTTTTTCAGTCCTTCCAATCTAAAAATCTAATCTTCAGTCTTCTCTCTCTATATGTATACATAGAGAGAGGAGCGAGAAAGAGGGATACAAATTTGGGTTGGTTGAGGAACATATTTGGGTCGAGAGTATGTTCAGGTATAGAGAGAGAGTGGAGAGAGAAAGTAACGAGAAGGATAGGGAGGCATGGTTTAACGTAGAGAGAGAGAGAGAATAACAGGAGACTAGAGAGAGAACGTCATGAGAAGGAGAGGGAGGGATGGTTTAGCGTAGGGAGAGAGAAAGTAACAAGGGGAGAGGGGGGGATGGTTTAGGGGGTACTATTCCTTGTTGGTGAGGAACACTGGAGAAAGAGAGAGTTAATTGTGCACAAAAGTTGATCTAGAAAATATTTTATGGACCGTTGCCAAACATTGGAAAATAAAAAATAAAAAGAACATTTTACATGAAAATGTTTTTTTTAGAAAATATTTTACAAGGAAAACATTTTACGAACCTAAATCGAAAAGGAAAAAAATCCTAGTTTTGCATCTCTTTGACCATGAATTTGTTGTCTTCAATCCTTTCCCAATATGAATCAGACCCCATATTCGCTCCTTTTTTGTGTTTTCTCCATCTTCACCAGCTACATACAAGCTTGTTGCAAGTTGTGTATCAACTACCCTGCAGAAAAATATGTTCAGAGATTAAAATTTGTGAAGAGCACCTACATAACTATTCTGAGAATGCCTATGATGGGCAACAACAATACCGAATATCAATAGTCTTAGCAACAATTTTAGTTTTGGATCTTCAATTATGTACATTTTACTTTATCACAAACTCTAATTTCCTATTTAGCCTATGTCCAACTTTTAATTACTTCTAAGTCAATTTTCCTTCAATCTCAACCATTTGAACAGACTAATCCCAAGTAATCATTTATCAAGCCCAATTAAAATCGAATCTACCTTCTAAATTTTACACAAAATTAAAAATGAAAACATACCATAGTATTGATTTGCACATCAGATCAGAACAAAGATGATGCACTTATATTGTGTGCTTGAATCAGTAGATGGAGAAATTTTCAAACTTGTATGTAGCTGGTGAAGAAGAAGAAAATGCAGGAGAAAGGAGCGAAGATGGGGTCTGGTTCATATTGGGAAAGGATTGAAGACAACAATTCTTTTCGTCGAAGAGAAGTAGAAATGACCCCTCTCAGAAAAATTGAATTTGTACCTTCAATCAAAGAGCGAGAGCTCTGTTTATATGTTCTTTTACCCTTTGATTTTACGAACCACCCTTTGATTTTAGGAACCAGCATAAGACAAATGATTTGTTTTCTCTCTTTGATTTTGTGAAATCGAAGAGCGACCCAGAATCAAAGAGAGGAAGGAGAGGAGATAGTGGCGACAGAGCAATAAAGGAGGAAGAAGAAGAAGAGAAAGGAGGAGAGAGAGAGGGAGGGGAAATCCGGGATAGAAATTGAAGAGAGAGATCGTAACTTTTGCTTCCCAAGCTCTGTTTCTCTATCACGCGCTAAAAAGGAAAAAAATTTGAGATTTATGGTCGGACGTGGCATATCCACGTAGGAGTCGGATGAAAAGTCGGACGTTTTAGTCGGAGGATATATCATTACTCTTTATAAAATTTTCTTCCATTACATTATTTCTTTATGTTAATCAAAGTGGTAATATTTGTATCTTTTGAAGTGAAATTTGTAAATCTTGCTTTGTCTGCATCATTATTTGCACTAAAAAATAACCCGGCTTTTCACAGCCAGTAATTGAATTTTGCATGTCAGTTGGAGTTGATAAGTCCAATTACATGGGCTTAGGACAACACATTTACTAATGAAAAGCCAGGCTATACCCATCCATTTGTTCCATAACCTCAAATTGCCGGGATCACCACTGAGTAATGGACCAATATATATTTATTCTATTAACACATTTTTTAATCTTTTTACATGTGGGTAGCACCATAAAACTACAATGTAAGCAAACATAGCATAACATGATTAATGTTTTTGCATATAAAAGTGCTTCCATAAATTCCACCCCTATGAAACCATATTTCAGTAATAATACAAGTGGCAGACTTGCTGTTGATTAACATCCTTAAAAACCATCTTCGCAGTATTACCAGCATACTTGAGTAATGTTCATACACTATCATCCATATTTCAGTATGATTAACAAAAATCCCATTGCAGCTGATTGGCACACCATCAGAGGCTGAATTGGGGTTTTTGAATGAAAATGCAAAGAGATACATTCGTCAACTTCCTCCTTATCGTCGCCAGTCACTTACTGAGAAATTTCCACATGTCCACCCTGCAGCTATTGATCTTGTTGAGAAAATGCTTACATTTGATCCTAGACAGAGGATTACAGGTAATGTTTTTTCCAAGCCCCCAACAAATCTCATAATTTTTGTTGCAACATTCATGGGCTTAAATTGGAGTGTATATTGACAGTAGCTATATGTTAATTTTGTGCATGTATGTTGCCACTTTTTTGTATGTACACATTTATGCAAGTAGGTGTATATGAAACCACAAGTTTATTTGACGTGTATCAAATAAACTTGTGGTTTCATTGCGGGTATGATATGTCATAATTATTTGTACAACTTTTTGCCTCTTAATAAACTTTTGTTTCTTTCATCTCTGCATTTGTTTTGTTATTGGAGTTGGGTTGGTTATCCATGTTGCACCTTTCGTCTATTTTTCATGTCTCTCTCTCTCTTGCTCTCCCCCTCCCTCCCTCCCTTTTAGAAATCTTCTCTTGGTTTCTTACCATTTATTTATTATTTACCATTCCTTAATTCTCGCCCAATAATTCTATTTTCTATCCCAAGTTGTGAACTAATCCTGGAAGGTTCCAAGTGTCACAACCCGCCCCGCACCATGTAGATATTGTCCACTTTGCACACTCTTCTCTTGGGTGCTCATGGTTTTTCTCAAAATGTGTCTACATGGTTAAAGGGTGTCCACACATATAAATGTCGGGAACTTCTCCCCCCGCGGCGGTATGGGACATAACAATTTCCCCCTATTGGGACCCAGCATTCTCGCTAGCCTAACCTGCATGGCTTGTGCACGTCCCCGCATTTTTGGATCGGGAGGAAGGCTAGAGCTTACAAACAGGGGAAATCATCCCTTTTGGGGGAACATAACAACTAAATCATCCCTTTTGTCACGACCCACCTTGCACCATGTAGATATTGTCCCCTTTTCGCACACTCCTTTCTGTGCTCATGATTTTCCTTGAAACGTTTGTACATGGCTAAGGGGTGTCAACACATAAATGTCAGGAACTTCTCCCCACTAAGCCATGCGGTACGTAACAATCACCCCTGCCCGGGATCGTCTCTGAAACCATTTATGGGGTCATTTTTGGTTTTGTAGTATTCTTGAAGTAGTTCTGTTAGATATTTGGTTTTAAACCAATTGTATAATTGTACGTTCTATAATTCGTTAAATTTGTGGTAAATAATATAACTTAGTAAAAGAAGCAGAGAGAGAATTTGAATATATTGTTGATGCCTTTTCCAAAGTTATTGAAATCATTGGTCCAAATTATAAGTGAAAGTAGATTCTCTGTTTCATGCTGAATAAATCTTTGGTGTGCATTTTGGTTTTTGGGAACTCCTATACTAGTAGTTGGTGTCTTCTTTAAAAGGAACTGTAATTTATCACAAGTGGGAACTGAAAGTTCATATCCGAGAGGCTCCAATGGTAGCTCACATTTTAGCTTTTTCTGATTGCAGAAACAAAGAAATAGTGCAATCTATTTCCCTTGCTTGGTTGGGTGACCATAATTTATTAATTTGCATTAAGAAAGTCTGACCTGAACCGTCATGTGCCAGTTGATTTTTAGCAACTGTCAACATATGTTTGCATTGTTTAGAGGCATTTATTATTTGAATAATTATCTCTGGTCATTGATACAAAGATTTAATTCCTTTCTTCAAAATTTATTGGTTTCAGTGGAAGATGCACTAGCGCATCCCTACCTGACTTCACTCCACGATATCAGCGATGAACCAACCTGCATGACTCCATTCAACTTCGACTTTGAGCAGCATGCACTGACTGAGGAACAGATGAAGGAGCTGATTTACAGAGAGGCTCTCGCATTTAATCCCGAGTATCATCGCATGTGATTTGAATATTGTGGCTTTAATCAGTGTGGTGTTCAAGATTTGTATGATTAATGATCTATTTCTTCATGTATATATGTTCCATCCGAAACCTGGATGGCTTTGAAATTGATACATCTTATTATGGGCAGAGTTCTGACTTGGGAGTGCTGAGAATTAAAATGGGATTTGTATGGGTGCTTTCCTTTTGTACTTTTAATTTATTGTAGCCTAACGTCAGGTTAAAAAAAAAAAAAAGACTGACGATGGAATTCTAATCTTTAGGTTTTTTTCTTTTTTGTGTTTTTAATTCTAGCTTCTTGTGAAGCCTTCAATTATTCAAAACCCAAGAAATTAATCAAACCATAATTTATTTTTTGGTGCTAGAATAATTTTTAATCTTACAATGTTCATTGTTATGTTTTTGCCCTCAAGTTCCACTGTTCTAGGGCATGTTTAGTCCGACTAAATGGTAGTAAGAAAGCTCTCGGTTCAATAGGGAGGTAAAATTACATATTATATCCCTACCCCTACCACAGAAGAGGTGTGACAGCCACCCCTACAAATTAAAACAAGAATAAAATACTATCGGTGCAGAATGTTGAGAAACAACACAATGCAGAAGACAAATAAATTTGTGCAGGCCTCAACACAATGTTACACATAAATATCTATTGATCATTTCTCTGAATGCCGGTTAATTTTTTAGAGTTTGGAAACATTTTCCTCAAAGACAAGCTGTTATCAACATCATCATTTTCACACCACACGCAGAGAGAGAGAGAGGCTTCAAATAATCTCAAAACAATTGTATCAATCTGTTGTCTCTACAATCCACAGGATATCAGTGTTTCAAGACTAATGCGACAATGCTATTCTGACATTTGAAAAGATGCAGAACCGGATTCTTTTCTAAAGGGGGGGAAAAAATACACAAAAGTTTCGAGTATCACAAAGCTTATGAATCTAACAAGGATGTAACCATGAAAGCCAGTCATAGTGAATTGAGCTATTAGCTCCTCGTCTACTATTTTGGAAAGAGGGCTTGAAAAGTACAGACTTCTCAACACAAAAAGATCAGCTCTTTACATTCCCGAAGAATCTGGAAAGCGGCAAGGGCCCATCATTCTTTTCGCCATCACTGTTAGAGTGCTTGGATCTTGACCTGTGCTTCTTCTCCTTCTTCTTTTTCTTAGACCTCGATTTTGATCTTTTTGATTCTCTCTCCTCATCATCACTACTAGAAGATTCGGATGACGAACTTGATGGACTTGAATCAGAAGATCTCCTGTAATGCTGTCAAGATAAAGTTAAAACGAGGATGGCCCAGATTATTCTTTCTACTTTATTTTCTTTCGTTTTTTCAGGTTATTGGTGATGTGTAATACACATAGGACTGCACCACAATTCAATAGCCACATATCTTAAACTTCATAGTTCATTTCTAAAACCCAAGGTAAGGCAAGAGTATAGAACTTTGAATTTCAGATTATAATTCAAATGAAAATTCAAAAAGGCCAACGAATACAATAAAGTTTCAAATGTCCTTTCAACTGCTTTAATATCTCTATTTGACACAAGGAATGGAAAAAATAAGAGGGAATGCACGGAACATGTATTCCTAGGAAAAGGAAGGGGGATTTCTCTCTCTTTGGGTTTTAGAAAATAAGAAAGAGGAGTATTCCCCGATTTTTTATCATGCCTTACATATTAGGGCCCTTTTTTTTTAAGGTGCAAAATGTCAAAAAAGAGGAAAATTCCTCTCATCCCAAAGGTGGAAGAAACAAAGTTAGCCAAGAGGAAAAGCCCCCCTAGCAATGCCTCATTACAAGAATAAGAACTAATAAAGAAAATGTAATCCCAAGAAGATGCATATACCCGTAAGTAAAGAGGATTCCTTAACGTCCTAAACCCAACAAAGGAAATATTACAGTAAGAATTAAAGAGGAAATTTAAAAAACAAAAAGGCAACAACATGCACTGATGCACTAATCTACAGGTTCTAGTAATGCCTCTTGGCACATTTAAAAATATGAATAATTCTCTGAAATGTGCAGGTGTGGTGCCCTAAACATGACATTGGACTGTTCATGTAAGCGAGATGAGTAGCTTTATGTTATGCTCAATCAGAAGATTAACCAGAAAGGAAAATGCAACTTTACATTGATCGGAAAAGTGTAGCGATGTTTCTTCGATGAAATTACAAGAAATTTTGACGCATGGTATAAGCTCGCCTCAAACACAAGAAGAACTTTATATAACAGAAGTAAGATTCTTTTTCATTTTTTAAGTAGTCCATGAAAAATCCGATGTTTGCTTATTTTTCGATAAGTTCTACAAGTCGGATTTTCTTAAAACGTAAAATAAACTATAGGTCCAAGAACAGTTCTAGATATTCAACTTGCAAGCCTACAAATGCCAAAATGACCAAAAATGATATTACCCAGACGATGTAATGAAGACCATCCATATATTACATGGCCACCTATTTCTCTTCGCATACCTGTTTCAACAAGACACTACATGGGTATACGTGAATAAGCTATGTGACCAACACACAAACATTGGATACCCCAATCCTTCACATGGCATGACAGGAGAAGAACTCAAACTCAATAGCAGAAATGAGTTTCTTTTCTATAAGATGGATGAAACATTTTCTTTTACAACATCTCATTTAATTATAGTAATAAGAGGGGCTAAAAATATATATAATGTACTAAGAACATCATTAAAAATTACAATATAATAAAACATATAATGTATTTACATACGTAGTATGTATCAACATACCTGTATACTTTTGGACACATATCTCATGTCTTAAGATTAGGAATTCAAGGAGGTCCGACACTTGCATTCAAACATGCATCTCAAACATGCATCCAATACACTCATACGAGTCCGGGTACCATAGAGACCACCAGGATATTCCAGTGGTTAAATATTTGTTAGAAATGTTTTCGGTAACGATACTCAAAAAAGACTACCATAATCCCTAGGGGGACAGCTGATTGACATAAAGGGCATGACCCAAGGGAAGACATTTCATATACCACACATGGGTTACTGGGCATATGCCAGTTTGATGTAGGTCATCTATATATACCTATATAAATGTACATAGAAATTTTTATATTCTTTAAAATTATATATTATTTGATCCAAAGAAGTATTAAAATACAAAGACATCTTCATCACAAACTCTTTTTTTTTATTTTTAACATCTACTAACAAGCAAAAAGTTTTCATTAAAAAACACCTTTTTTTTCACCGAGTCTCATCATCAACATCATCATCCTTGCCTTAATTCCATATGAATGGGGTCGGTCACATGAATTCTCTCTCTCCAATCTTTTCTACTACATGTCGTTCACCTACTATATTTAACTTTTAAAGTGATTTTTAATAGCCTCACCCCATGTTATTTTTGGTCCCCCTCTCCGTATCGTGCCTTCTATTACAACTAGTCTTCCTCTTATTTTGTTGAGTCTACTGGTAAGCAAATAGTTTCCAACTCAGTGATCAATTCGATATATAATACACCACAGAGTTTAAAAATTCTTTCATATATGACTTCAAAATATAAGCCAAAATGATTTAGGAGTTTTTTCTAACTCCTCAATGTATACGTATATCAAACACACATGTAAAGATACGTATTTACGTATATATATATATATATATATATATTTACATATATATATATATATAGAGAGAGAGAGAGAGATCTAAGATATGTATTTTTACACAGATTAATGTTTTACTTCGTTTAAATTTATTTTACTTGTTTTTTTGGAATTAGTTTTCTATGTAATGTATCACTTTATGTGGGTGCAACATCATCTTGATGATAATTCTCACACCATCAGTAACTTCAATTCTTTCTGCATTTTACCTTTTTAGCTTTGATATGCATTGATTGACTTTTCTCTCTCTTTATCTCTTCGGTAAATTACTTCTCTTCTTTCTTCAGTATACTACTTTCTTAATCTCTCCCAGGTTTCAGTTTTCTTTACGTTATTTGTTTATTTTTCTAGCAACAAGGTGAAGTATATATATGAGTTTGACCTTGGAAGCCATGGTAAATTTCTCTACAAGTTTGTAATTTTTTCTTAATTTTTCATTACCAGTCTCCCTAAGCATTTGATGATCAATTCAAGTCACAAAAACCTAATTTCAAAAAAAGAAAAAGAACATTTAATTGAGGAGCTGCAGTTTTAATGGTGCTTCTTTTTATTTTTTCCAGTTCTTTTTCTAAATATTCCTCATCAGGGGCGGAGCCAAGATCCCATGATTAGGGGGGCCAAACTTTAGGCCAAAAATATTGCACTATTGATTAGATACATGCAAAAATATATTTCTTCACCAAAAAAATTTATTTGCCTCTATCTAGTCAAATATGACATATTAATTATATTATTATAATGTATGACATATTTGATACTGTTTCACTTTTGGGTAAGACAAAAGTAAAGTTTAAGTATGTGTAAATATATATATATATATATATGTATGATATATTAATTATATTATTATTATGTATGACAGATTATATTATTAATTTGCTATTAGAT
>JAOTQH010000046.1:8339875-8361819 GCA_025631255.1 Cornus kousa
ATCCAAGCATGCCTCGCTCTCTACAGTCTTCATGAAGTTCATCTTCTGAAAGTGACTCCACACCCTCCGCTTGAATCAATTTATCATCATTCTTTATCCTACCAGAACAATAACAATATAGATAATGAAAATATATATATGATACATAGCATATAGTTATGCTTATCAAGTCAAGCTTCAGCCAAAGAAGCTCATAAAGAAGTTCAAGTCAAGCTCAGCACAAACCGAGCTTGGTCAGGAAACTCCAGATCTCAGCTGCCAGCTCAGATTTACTCAAAAAATTTTAAACCCATCGTTTCTTAATAAACTAACCAAACTCGTTTCAATAAAATAAATACATCAAATAAAAAGAATATCTCTAACCATCGCAATCTTTTCCGTAGCATGTAACGCAAATATGCATCTGTTCCAAATGGGCTGATTCCCATATACTTGCACATATTCACTAATCGAGGCCTGACGGAAGCAAATGTATCCAGAAGGGTAGAAAACTTTAATATAATCTCAGTCAATAAGCAAAACAAAGAAAATATTAATGTCAAAAGAGCTAGCAAGGTTACACTAAAATAAAAAATATTGACAGTAAAATCGAACCTGCTGATATTATCTAGCGTAAGTTCATCGTTGAACAACTTGGCGAAGCCCAAGATTTCCTCATTGGATACACCGGCACCTGTTCTAACCTGCATCAACATACCAGGGTAGAAAGAAAATTAATATAAAGTAAGGGAGTAAATTATCCATGTCTTCACCATTCAAACTGTACAGACCCTGTTCAAAAATTCATCAAGATCTTCCGCTGTCTTTTTAGTTTCTCCGCTCCGTGAGTTTTGGACTTCCTTCGCCATCTCTTTGACAGTATCTTGAAGAAATTTTGCATATTCTATTCTCGCATGTAGCTTCCTTTTCAAAGCTTCCTACAAGTTGAACATTCAATGTGGATCAACATCCTCAATTAGTAGGGGCAAAAAGGATAAACAAAAGAAGCAACAAAGCCAAGGTGCATGCTGACTGATATGCATGCAAGGATGCAATAAAAGGCCAGGGTATGCACTCATACACACATGCTATACAAATTGCATGTGAGCGTGGCATGAGAGAGATAAAGAGATAGAGAGATGCATTAACATCAAGAGGTATTTTTATGAAGTAGATAGCAACTTTTTCAGGTAGTTTAGCACTTCATGCTATGTCATTTTCCTACTTTTTAAGATTCAACTTGTTGGCCTATTTGTGTTGTATCTTGTCCATGTTTCGTGTTAATGCTATTTAGTCGTGAAGGTATTAGCATTCTTCGGTAACAATGATCTAGCTATCTTAGATACTCTGTGCCTCTTTTACAATCCAAAATGGTCCATAGCCAAGAGAGTAAAGAAATAGCAAATAGATTTCTTTGGAGAGATTAGGGGAGTTTTCAATAATAACAACAAGAAGATGGTTTAAATGATAAATGAGCCTCTGAAACGGAAGTGATTAAGCTGTGGATTTTAGTATACTGTGATCAATGGAGACATAAATTAAAGAACGGAAAAAAAGAGGTAAAATCCAAGGTTATAACTCCTTTTTTGAAAGAAAATTTGTTCCACACAGTGCTAAAATCCAATAACATACTTGTGTGGGTGCATACTGACAAGCATCTGAAAAACCTATATGATCTATAAAACTTTATCGATAAAAAATAAGTCCGACATAATGAGGAGGGGGAGAGAAATTTTTTGCTCCCAACTTTGTCAAAGTAAGACTTTATCAAAAGAACAGTTCTAGAAGTGCAAGTTGAGTGAGACATCCCATAGGAGATCCAGTTTTCCTGAAAGCCTCTTCAAGATTTAGGCATGGAGATGCACCATATAGTGTCAGGCATTCCAACACAAACCCTTTAATCAGGAAACAATGTAACAAAAGCAATAAGAGCATAAAGATGGAAAATCTGCATACAGTTCACTTTGGGTGAAGCAGCATATCGAGTGATACCCATCAGAACTAGTACCTGCTCTTTCATCTTGTCCTGAAAGGTTGACGGCAACATGTTGGGAAATAACTTCAGAAATACTGGCAGCAAGAACTCCATGAATGGGACAATGATAAAAACTGCAAAAGGAACTAGCCTGAAGATATCAGCTGTGGTTCGTGTTAGCTGTTGCCTCTCTCTCCTAGAGAGACTCTTCCCACCAGCAAGTTTTTGCAGCAACCTTGAACTGATCCTCACATCAACCCACAATAGCTTAAAACCCAACCAGTAATGTTGTAGAGTTGATACAATTTCTTTCTTCCAGTGAGTGAGTTTCTTGGCCCAATCTTCCCTAAAGGACGAAAAATTGTATCAATAAAACCAACATATGTGAAACCATGTTGTTTAAAATCAAAACAGATACTAAACAGATTCTACCTGCTCATAGAGGCCACAGCTCTCAAGGCTGGACCAATACCTAAAAAAGTGGCCCATACTCTTCGTAAAATTGATTTAGCGAACTTTTGAGATTCTTGTAACTTTTTGGCTTTTAGTTTGGCCTTTGCAGTGCTCAGACCTTCAACAGCTTGATCACATTCCTGCGGAGATGCTTCTTTCCTTTTTTTAGCAACCAATTCTTCCTTTTCTTCATCATCACTACCCAAATCAGGTTTACCTGCTGTTGCTGTGGAGGCATAACGTATAGATTGCGGGATCACCCTGGCATGCATTGGGGAAATAAATTCTGATCTTCCATTCCCATAATGAGATCCTATCATTGCATAACATCTACGGCTAAAAAGTCCCAAGGCCGAAAAGTTAAGTAATTCCTCATTAACCTGTAAAACTGCATTTCCATCCTTTCTGCGATCTTGAGTAGCATGTTTAGCATCAGAGCTCAAACCACGAGAAACCAAATACCGAGTAGATTGACCATGATCCAGATTTTGAAAACTTTGAAACGAGCGAGCAGAGACATTCAGATAATCAGAAACAAGCCTCCTCCTCCTCAGAATAGCTCTAGAAGCCATAACCAAGTTTTCTCTTCACAAAGAGAAACACAGTCACATATCCCAAGCACCCAGTTAGTTAAGCTAGAGAAAAATATTAAGAGTACCAATGAAATAAATTATAACAAACATATATACAAAATAAAATAACAGCCAAATAAAACTGTAAACCAAAAAGGGTACTACATTTCCGTATATTTGACATTTTTAGCCAATTCATTTCCAAATTGCACGTTCAAAAGAAAAATAACCAATATAATCAATAATATAGTACAAAAAGACCTAGCTCCAAAAACAAATAAATAAATAAATAAATTCACAAAGACCTAACTAAACTTAAAGCCAGCCCCCCTCCCCTTCTTGAAAATTGAAAAGATGTGGAGATACCACTTGAGCTAAAGGCTTGGTTGTACAAAAATGAAAATGTTAATGAAGTGCAAAGCGAAATTATATTCTTCCATCAAATAAAAACAAAAAATAACCTCATAATTGAAAAAAGAAAAGAAAAAATAGTTAATTTTCTCTCCTATACATCTAAACACTATATTTGAACTTTAAAAACTAACTATAAGTACAGATACAAAAAACAAAAAGTCTCAAGTTTATTCAAGATGGTGTAGTCATAAGTAAATTTGAGGTTCCAAAAGCACACAGCATTAATTTAATTTAAAAATAGAAAGAAACTGGGAAAAAAATAGAAAAAAGAAAAAAAGAAGCGATGAACAAAAGAAAATCTCAAGCTTGTGTGCTGCAGATCACGAAAAAAATTTATCAAGGCATCCAGAAAACAGAAATAAGAAAAATTCATACAGAATAAAAATTCCTCAGCGTAACATGCCATTCGAAAAACACATATTAACAAAAGCAAAATTAAAGCGGAAATCAAGTTACGAGCCAAATATATTTATATACATACACATACGAACATATTCATAATTAAACTACACATACACTAATTCATACACAAATTACAACATAATAGATATACAAAAATATGTATAAATACAGAATCAAATGTCCTGAGCTCAGTACGGAGGTGACTACTTACAATTTCTGCAAGACTCGGCACCAATGGTCGAGAAATCTACGAACAAACCAACCGGCAGAGAGGTGAGGGAATGGAGAGAGAGAGATGGAGAGTTCTAGAGAGAGAATGAGTACAGAAAGTTAGGGTCGGCCGTTTGAGGCAACACGAGAAACTGACGGAGACGATGCTGAGATTTTAGAGAAATGGAAAAAGGGTATAGTCGATTGTGTACGCTCGGGAGTACGCACTCCTCGCCATATCCACCGCTCGATGTTTCTTCAATTCGCGTGATTCAACTGTGATTGGTTCGATGAAATGGATATTTGGGTGGGTCCCACACGGGTGTGGGACCGGTTTTGAATTTTATACAGTATTAGGTGGAAGTGGAACGAAGCTTGTGCGATAATTGCAATATTGTAATATGAGAGAGGTATTGGGTGCATTTTGGACATATCGCCATTCGCTGTAATAGAGTGCGCTCCAAATTTTTTGTTCTTGATCCGCAAGAAATAAATACTGTTCATTGCCACGTGGCAGGTGGAGATTGGTTTTCAGAAATGCTATAATGAGGATGTGTTTATTGTAAGCTCACATTGTCATCTATCGGATCAATTGTATAACGCATCAGTCGGTAGATTCAACGTATGAGAACGCAGACTCACCATGAACGGATCTCATAATAGTCTTATTCTCAATCAAGCTCATTCTTTACGCTCGGTTGAAGTTGGATAGTTGAATTTTTAGACAATTTCAAGTTGGACTTGTTGGATTTATAGACCATAATTTCACATTTTTAAAAATAAAAAATAAATTAGTTTCACATCGTTAGGGATGGAATTATTTTCAATCTAACCTAAGTCGCATCAAACAAGAGTGAATTCAATAATAACAAAATATAAGTTACACACTATATGCATGAGAGTGAGAGCGGGAGCTTGTTCGGAAGGTGAGAGTAATACTCATTAAGAAGAATTGTGTCACTTAGTTCTAACTTTATCACTTTCTCCCATGAGTGGATTATCCATTTTTTTAATAAATCCTAATTATTGCGATTATCCATTATGGAATGGAGATGGGTTTGTAGAAGAAGCAGTATATTGGTAAAAAAATTTTTTTCCAAAATCAAAAGAGCAATTGGGTTAAAAAAATAAAGGATTTCTAAACATCTTGTTATCCTATAACGAACAGTACACTAATTCCATTAAATGGAGAGATGATAGAGAATCTAAACACTATTGATAAGTTTTTGAAAGGTGAGAATGACACTCGTTAAAGAATAATTGTGTGATTTAGATCTATCTTTGTCACTATAATGCTTAATATCAACCATTAAAGGGAATGATTGTGTTAGCTAACATAAAAGTGCATCAATATGAACATTATTCTATTTTTTTTGAAAGGTGAATTAATCTTTAAAATTATGGTTATTAGTTGAATGAGAAAAAAATTGACACTTTGGCTAGGACTTAAAATAATATTTAAAAAATATTTTTTTATTTGTTTGTGTTTGGTTATCGTAAAATATTTATGAAGAAAAAAAAAATTAAAATTTAACAGAAATAATTTATGCATTAATTTTCGATAAGTTATTTTACATAACCAGCTCGATGAATTCGACCTTGACGTAAACCTTTGCCAAACATAGGTAAAGTAAAACTAAAAAAATATTTTATATGGAAAGAAATAATTGTTTTAAAAAATATTTTACGTCAGCTTTGAAAGTTTAAACTTTCCTATGTCCGATAAGGGAAATCATAAATAAAAATAAAAGGAATGGCATAATTGTGTGAAGTGTAACTTTGTTTTCACTTTTCTGCAACAATTGTACGCAGTTGTGTCATTTCAACTTTTTCCCAGTATTATGCGAGTACTTTCTGGAGTGGAAATCATTTCATTGTCAATAGGGCAATAAAAAGCTTACCCTCTTACCTAAATAAATAAATAAGGCAATAAAAACACTTTTATTATTATTATTATTATTATTATTATTTTATCTTACATAAGCAGTCAGCATCATTTGGTTCACTCTTTCATTCTTCCTTTCTGGTAAACAATCATTCTATGCTTTTGCCCTTGAAGCTGTATGACCTTTCCGTCATCGATCCTAGCCATCGCAAACAGCGTTACAACAAATTCCTCACATTTCAAAGAAAAAGAGAAAAAAAAAAAACCCTTTCGGAAAAGAAAAAAAAAAACACAACAACAAATTCCTGGCGTTTTAATACCAATCTAATTGTTCGAAGTGATGAGATCTCTCAAAATAAGTGGTTCAATTCTACTAACAAATAATCTGAAGCACTTCAATGCTAAAGATTTTGATCATATCAGCATCATGGTTGTTCTAATATTTAAAATGAACCAGAACGAAATGGGAATAAAAACAAAAAGAAAACTTTGCAGCAACATATTTTTTTTCACCGGCTGCATTTATAAATACTCTAATTGTTATCTGTGTACAACAGCAAACGATCTAGAAGAAAGATCTTATTAACACAATATATATAGAAAGGAGCAGTTTCAGTTCCTTCCGTGATTAAAGAAAAACAAATGGTAAAGCTTTTCGGTTAAGAACCAAACTGTTTCTCCCAAGATCTTTCATCCCTCGGATAAACAACAGCAGAACAGAAAGAAAACTAATGCAGCAACATATATTTTTTCGCCGGCCGCATTTATAAGTAAGCTAATTGTTATCTGTGTACAAGAGCAAACGGTCTAGAAGAAAGATCTTACATAATATATATAGAAAGGAGCAGTTTCAGTTCCTTCCGTGATTAAAGACAAACGAGCAGAAAAGCTTTTTAGTAAAGAACCAAACTGTTTCTCCCAAGATCTTCCATCCCTCGGATTAACAACAGCAGAACATGAAGCTCAAAGCTCTCGAGACCATGGAGATCCCTTGATCTACTTTTTCCGTCTCTAATGGAACTGAATGCCACCTCTTATATCCTGCACAAAATCCCATGGTTGGGTATTATAGTTAGAGCAAAAGTTTATGGTAGAACAACTACTAAGCTTGAATCAAATTTCAATTTTCTTTCTTATAGAGCTTGATACACGACCAGCTTCTAACATCATCACTTGATACAATATAGACAGAGGGTTCATAATTAAATGGTGAAAATTTGTTGTCATTGTTTCTCTCTAGTTTTGTTACGGATTTAAAATATGTAATGTTTTTTGCAAGTATCACATTTCCGTTGGTAATTGTGCTTTAGATGCAACATCACCACCACTAAATTACAGAGTAGGGAGAATTGGAATTTCGAAGAGAGAAAGAGAAAAGAAGTTTAATGTGAACATGAGTTTTAGCAAAATTGAAAGGGGAGGGGGAACTTAAAAATGAAGTTTATAAGGAAACAAAATCAAATTTCTATGGCAGTTGGTGAATTTAACGATGGCACTAGTCATGGAGAGGTCAAAGCCAGCAGCATGACCAAAACTAGGTTAATTGTGCTGGTGGAGATATAGAGGTCTCACTGGTGGTTGAAGATGGTGGGTGGGGGCTACAGATATGAGCTTGGGCGGTAGTGGTTGAGGACTGAGGGTGATGGTTGTGCTGCTGAGAGGAGATGGCAATGGTGGCATTAAGTTGATGAAGATGGTGAATTGTTGTTAGGTTGATGCTTTTGTGGCGCTTATGTTGCTGTCAAGACAAGAGTCTGGATGAAGGTAGTCGGCAGCAGTGGAGGACGTTGAGGTGATTCATATTGCTGTGGTTCTGCCCCCAGCTAGCTGTCAAATGCCAGAATTGAGTTAGAGAGGTGAGGTAGTAAGAATAAAAAGGGGGCAGAATTGTGGTGGGTTATCTTCTTTAAATTCCATGAGAAACAAAATCCCACTACGCCAAAAAAATAGGGTTGATTTTTCTGGGAGTCTATTCCTAATTTAAGTAATCTCATTCCACATTCAAAAGCCAATTAAACGTTACCAGTATGTTAAAATAGGATTGCAGGAATGGGATTCTGGGTTCTTTGATGCAACAGATTAACAAGTATCAATAAATGTAGGAAATCAACGCCTCCATTTAGCGGAAATGCGGATGTTAAGATGGATGATAGGAATAACTAGGAAAGATAGGATTAAAAATCAAAGAATTAGGGAAAGACTAGGCATGGCACCTATTAGCAAGAAAATAAGAGAGTAGACTTAGGTGGTATGGGCATATTAAACGCTGACCTATAGATGCATCCGTGAGAAGAGGAAGATTGATTTCCATAGAGGGTAAGACACAAAGAAGTCGACCAGAACTAACATGGAATGAAGTGATAAGAAATGATTTCAAAAAATTAAAGCTACTAGAAGATATGAACTACGATAGAAAATAGTGCAAAAAAGAGAATCTGTGGTCAACTTGTTTGTACGGGATAAAGGCAAGGATGATGATGAAGAATAAATGTAGGACATCACACACAATACGAGGGCTCAGAAAGAAGAGTTGGAAGAAGGAGAAGAAATAGGCAGACCAAGGGGATTAATGGTGAAGGCATGGGAGTCAGTGTACCATGTCAGGGAGTAAATGAGCTTGGGAGTTATATGGTGTTTCTTGTTTACTTGTTTATTGCCTTTAATGCTCCAAGAATGGCCATATATATAGCTTTTGTGGATCCGAATAATACCCAGTGGTCTGAAAGCTTGTCTGTTATTACCCAAGGGTCTGAACACTAGACTTGTTATTGCATCAGCTGCCTTTGAGTGGGCTACTCGATCAAATCACTCCTTTTCGTCAAGGTTTGCAGTAGTGCATTAAATGACTACGACTAAATATTAAATGGTGGTGAAATAGCGAGGAGCAGAGCATTAAATGTGTTCTACGTTGATTGCAACTTTCCCTAACGTGGCACGTGATCACCCATCCTTTTGACCAGGTTCAGTACTTGAGTGCCTGGATGAACGCTGACTTCTTGTACTCCATTTGAAGATCCTTCTAAATGTCCCAGATGGTGGCTGGGAGGACACAATCAATCTTTACTGTCCCTTTTGTCCTTGCCACCCAATTTTTCTCGAGGGGAGACCTAGCTGCCCCTCAAGATCCCACTAGACATGGAAGAGTGTCCTAGGTTAACCCTCGAGAATTTAGTGATTAAGGAGAATGTCCCAGGGTTTTGAACTTGAGGGGGTTGCCCCTAGAGGTTTTTAGTGGACCAAAAAGGTTTTCCTTGGATTTCATCTCAAGGATTGTCCCTTGAGATTTTTAGTTGACCTGGGAGAGTCTCCTAGGGTTTTGGACTCTAGGGTTGTCCCTCAAGTTTTTAGCTGACCTAGGAGGATGTCTTAGGAAGACCTGATGGGGTGTCTCAGGGTTTGATTTTCGGGGATTGGGTCCTGCTGAGGTGA
Source organism: Cornus kousa (assembly GCA_025631255.1). Classification (NCBI taxonomy): domain Eukaryota; kingdom Viridiplantae; phylum Streptophyta; class Magnoliopsida; order Cornales; family Cornaceae; genus Cornus; species Cornus kousa. The sequence goes on from JAOTQH010000046.1 coordinate 8,349,195, forward strand.
TTGTAGTTTGAACCGTGGGCTGAGGTGGCCGTCGTTGCTTTGACTCATCTGATATATGGGGTACGTCACATGAGCGGTGCGTATATGATACCCACAGGGATTCCATTCACGGATCCCATTCCATGTGAATGCCTGGGATTTTGACTGCAAAAATTCAATCTTATGGGGCATGGCTATATTTTAGAAATAGATCTTTATGGTGGAAGCTTTCCTTCCCTGTGCTCCTCATTGAATGTATTGCAAAGCCTTTGTGATTCAGTTTGTGCTTTGCATTTTCACCCTCTTGGATTTCACAATACGATCAGATAACATTATGCTATTAACTGGTCTCCCATCAATTGAGGTCCTCAAACAGAATGAACTGGGTATACACATCAAATCTAGTCTCTACATTTTTCCCCCCCAGAAAGTAGCTTTCCATAATTTTAAACCTGTGTTTTCGTGCTTGCTCTATCAATCTAGGAAGCTGGGAGGGTGCACAGATTACAGCTAACCTCCAAATTTATTCCATAAGCCTATAACATGAAAAGGCAACAAATTGCACAAGAAACCTGTTTGGCATACCCAAACACTATAGAGAATGTGTAACAGCATAATGGAAAGTATTTTGCAGGACATGGAGTTCAATTGTTGTTGGTTAGTAGTCGGCAACAGATCCCCAATGAAATGAACATCTAGTTATCCCTTGTTCATCTTCAAGGAATTCATATGGGATTCAAATATATTGTTTCAACCAACCTAATACTACCATTTTGTTCTAATTCAAGCCTCCTGTTTCCAACCTCTCGTATATTTTTAGTCAATTTGAGATTTTTTTTACCGATATACACACCGACCCGTATACAAATCCAGGCATGTTCGTGTAGATAAGACACTATTATGAGATCGCCATCATTACTGCGCATACTTGAAATTCCCTTATCATGCTCATTAATGGATTAGACAACTTTTTAAACACTAAATGTCATCTAAGTACACCCAATTCAGAAGAAACAAAGACCCACCACCATCCATCCCTCTTCCTTGCTCATAGAATAAATGAAATTGAACAAAAATAAACATTCCTAAACGCCATTATATTGTTTCAACCTAGAGCAAAAGGCAATTAGCAGTAACAATAATTGTCCAACCCAAACATTTAAGACCTCAAACTTTCTATCAAGAATCCTTTGATAGAACTACTTAATAAAAAAGATAAATAAAAACCAATGTGATAAGTCTGAGTAGCATACCAAGGGAGCCTAAAGGTATCTTTCCACCAGCCATTTTTTGCGCAGTGGGCAACAATTTTATCCAACCGTGTAATGATCTCAGAAAAAGTCGGTCTCTCAAAACTTTTTGGGGCCCAACATTCCTCAATCAACCTGCATACATTGCAGGTAATATGGAAAAATATAAGAATACATTTTTTATTTCAATTTGGGAAACCATTAATCACAAAAAAAAAAAAAAACATTATTTATTTACTGTCATAAAATATGCATAGTCACAATTTAATAGATAGTCCTGACTTTCCACGACTCATTGGATACATGGAAATCTACTTAAAAGAAGAGAGAATCTATGGATATCAAAGTGACCCTCTAATGAACATGGAATGGAAGGATGCCACTATGTCATTTGAAAAAATATATATCAACAACCTCATTAGCCCATACATGGACATTACAAAATGAATAGTGCAATGAATCATTCTTAGTTCCCATAACATCTTGACGTTGTTTGTCAAACACATGATCCCGCATCTTAACACAAGATCAGATGCCTTAATGAAAATAGAAAACTTCTGGTTATTATTTATTTTGATTACGAAATGTCATCAACTACTCCAGGGCGGAACTCTTAAGGGACAGGGGGGAGCCATGCCCCCCTCCAATGGTCCAGGACTGGGGCAGAACACTGCTAAAACTTTCAGAAACTTATTTTATAGTTTGTGTACTTATAGTTACTTATTTTTATTAAAAATTGTATTATGGCTCCTCCAAATAAAATATTGTTTTGAAGCATGGGTATGTCCCAAAATTTCTGAACATTGTATCGGTACAAATCTATAACAGTATAAGTAAACAATAAACTTTTTCTCTTCCACGTTTTCTTCTTATTTTTTATTTAGGATGCTTAGTATAGAAAATTCTGAAATCAAGACAAGGAAAGGATTGACCTTTGTGGATATTGTAAGAGATGTAACCAATGTTTTCTTTTTTTTCTTTTTATTTAGCATGCTTAGTATAGAAAAATCTGAAACCAAGAGAAGGAAAGGATTGATCTTTGTGGAAATTGTAAGAGATGTAACCATGTGAGAACTCACATTTTTGTCAATTACATGACATTCATACTTAAGATCAATCTTGAGGGCATTGCATAAACAAGTTCATTTTATGATTAAGATGTCATCAAATAAAAAAGTTCAGTTGATGAATGACTTGGTTAACATCAAGTATGTACCAATGTTTTTCTCCATATCTTTTTGATTCAGTCTATGAAAGTCTTGTTGTTACCAATGGGCCCATTGGTATAACCTCCCTACCCTCAAAGAGCAGGGGAGGGTTCAAGCCCTGGCATGAGCAATGTGTGTGTAAGTCCTACTTACCTGATAAAAATAAAAAGAAAAAGAAAAAAGAAAAGAAAAAAAATGCCTTGCTGCTATGATCTTGTTAACTTTTGGACAGCTTGGATTTTTTTATTTGATGTAAATTATGTAATCTCAATTTATATTAGTTGTGATTAAAATAATTGATAGACCAATTTTCAAGACGGTTGATTGCTTCAATGATGATTTTTATTCTCTAAAAGACACAAATTTGATAGGAAATATTTGATCACCTTTTGGTTTTATTTTTGTATGCATTTACATCATACTTGACTAATTAGATATTTTTTTCTTCTCCAGTGTGTGTGTGTGTGTGTAATAAAGATGGCCACATGTATTTTGAATGAACTTAATGGGCAATGAAATACGTTTGGTTTATAAATAATCTTATCGTAGATCTTCTTACATATTAATAATACGTTAGGACTTCAGTTGAAAGAAAATATGATGCTGTTTATAAAAAAATAATTAAGAAAAAAATAAACCTCATATTACTAACTTGCTCCCAAATTCAAAATTCCTCTATCTGCCCCTGAACTACTCCATGTTAAAATGGTGAAGACAAACTTCAAGAAGAGGCCCACATTGCTAACAGGTCCACCCCCAAATTTCTTTCCCTGAAAGAGAGGCACCTGATCGTGAAAATTTACAAAGTAATGTGTGGGGATGACCTCCAATTACAAACTTTTGTATTACTTGGGTTTTAGGCTTTGTTGAGTTGATGGAAGCATGAAGCATCCTGTAATTGGGGTTAAACTAGCAAAAGGAACTTGCATATCTGAGCACTGCCTCATCTAACTATGAAAACTGAACAGCATGACACTGTTGCAAATTTGGTGATTTATTTCAAGAAAATAACTTACTCTTTTAAATCTGGAGGATAATGTTTAGATTTTATCTTGAATGTTGGCCTCTTTCCCTGTAGACACATCAAGTTAACAGCATCTTCCGGAGATTTAGGGTGGAAAGGTTGGATTCCCTCCATCATCTGAACCCAATCAAAAAGAAATACAACATAAGAATTTATAGGTTAATCACTTTTCTGTCTGACAAAAACCTTGCTACTTGAATTGTAGCATGGTGTATTCATTACAAGCAAAAAGGGAAAAGTTTGACACAACAACCCAAATTCCACCAGACATATGTATCCATGCAGAAATGAAAAGTGATACCAGTAGTTAAGTTCTTCAAATCAGGGTCAAAGCTTTCTTATTTGTGACTTATTGGTCAAAAGTGGTATTTGAACCCTGAAAGATCTCTATTGAAATTCTATTGGGATAAGGGCTCAAAGGGGTCTGGGATACTTCTATTACAACTCAGAGATTTCCTCTTTAAAAGTATCAGAAATAACTCAAATTCTACTGGGGAAACATGTCAATGTGTGTCGATATGTGTTTCTTCATAGGTCAGGCAGTACATGTGTTCTACACTCAAAATTGCATGCATTAGGAAATGAGGAAGTACTGATCAGGCAACCATAAGAATGAGTGAAGGTACCTCAAAAAGAATAAGACCGAAAGAGTATACATCAACACTTCTGTCAAATATTTCACCTTTATAGACCTCAGGTGCCACATATAAACCTACAATTAATAAGCAGAGAAATCAGTTTAAACCCTCGACAAGAGTTCTGTTATGATTGGAAACTAAGACATCTTTTGCTTGATACATGATGAATATACTATACTTTTTTTCTTATAATAAACTATATACTTCATGTATATATTTGACACTTAAGTTAAATTCATTAACTCCTACCTATTGTTAGCAAAACAATACAATGATTGCATTAATAATTCAATGTAAATACATGAAAATTCCAAAATGACAAGTCATCAAGTCAATCAGTCAGTTATACCGAAGACAAGATTATGAAGTAGAGAGAGAGGTTTACTTTAAAAGTACAAAAAATCAAGTAGAGATTCAATTCATTGCGAATGAGTTGTGCTATATTGACTTCAATAAAGCACATGAACTTACTTGTAAGATCAATATTGGCCTCAGGTTGTAGTAGTTTTGCTCTGTCAGGTGAAAATTTTGACATCCTTATTAAACCGAATCCAGCTACCTTCAACTGATTTCCACCATCCAGAAAAATATTTCTGGCACCTTACCAAAATTTCACATATTAAGTAGTGCATCATCCCAATGAATACAATCAAAACATAATTACAATACTCAACAAACTCGAATCAACTCTTGCATTTAACTGCCTTACTTTGGCTTTAAATCACAGTGGATGACTGGGTCTGGTTTACATTCATGAAGATAGTTCATGCCCCTGTTACCAAAAAAGAAAAGAAAAAAATCGTATAAAACAAGATGGAGATATAGAACAAAAACATCAAACGAGTTCTAAACATAAAGCTAGGATACATGAAAAAACCAAAAGAGCATAACTAAAAAATATATTAGAAGTATATAGTGTGAGGAAAATATTGATTCAAACAATGATATTCATAACATATTTAGTACGTAATTCAATGATAATTGGACATGCCTGGCAATATCAAGGGCAAATCTGAGAGCTTTAGATGGAGATAGACGCCCTTTCTTTTGAAGATAGAACCCAAGGTCACCCTGGAAAATCATTATCAACATGAGCATTTTTGAATTGTTGGTTTCTTGTACAAGGTATACTAAAATTCAATCAGTCAAAGCACCCTCTCAAAATTTCAAGTAAGATATGTCAAATGGAAAACTAAGAAACCTATAGTACATCATCAACACTAAAAAATAAATAAAAAAAAAAAAAAAAAACACTAGAGCCATTATGGCTATCGGCAACAAATGATTTTTCCAGAGCCTCAAGGTAAAAGAGATGAAGGAAAATATATATATAGCATATTGATGAGATCAAAGATAGAGCTAAGAGTACAATCATTAACATATCAAATGGTCATCCTTGAGACAGAAAATGCCTTAAAGTTTGGCTGTAAAGTGAAAATGTCCTCTTCCTTTAGCTGTGTGGATAGAGTGAAATCCTTCATCCCACTTATCCTTCAATATACATTAGCTGTAAATTTAGGAGAGACATGTGTGCAGACTGCAGACTCACACACATGCACATAAATACATGCACAGTTAAATACTTTGCATATATATATATATATATATATATATTCCTAGTTGGTACTCAGACACCCCCCTTCCAAGGAATTGTTTGCACTCAAGAGGAGTCGAACCTTGGACCTGATGCTTCCTGAATATATATATATATATATAATGAGAGAGAGAGAGAGAGAGAGAGGCTTACTTTTGGATGAAACTCTGAAACGATCATCATGGGTATATTTTGGGTGACAGCTCCAACAAACTGAACCACATTAGGATGTCGGACCTTTTCTAACAAAGTTAACTCATGTTTGAAAGCATTTCTGAAAAAAAAATAAAAAAATAAAAAATAAAATAAAATAAAATTACAAAATAATGATCTAATGTTATATCTATCTAATTAGACAAATTTATAAACAAATAATATAACAATGTTTGCAATAAGAAATGGAATCCCCATCAAGTAATAGAGTACAGCACAAAACAGCAGTAGGATTAATACAAGAACAACAACAAACAAAGTCTTTTTCTCATCTGCTTGGGGTTGACTACATGAATCTTATTATTTCATTCTGCTCTATCTAAGGCCATAGTCTTTTAGTCAAACCACATGTAATCATATCCTTCTTTACTAACATATTGAATCTTTGTTAAATTTAAATTCCATATACTCGCTTTAGTTCTATAAATTTTCAATCCTTTTGATTTTAATACATTTCTCCACATTTCTAATTTTATTGCTAAATTTTCTTTTGAAGTATCCAACGACACTATATCATTGGCAAATAAAATGTTCCATAGAATGTCTCCTTGGTAGTCTTTGGTTATTTCATCTAAAATTATTGTAAATAAATATAGACTTTGTATTGAACATTGGTGTCATCCTACGTTTATGGAAAACTCACTTGTCTTACCACATATAGAACAAACTCTAGTTGTAGTGTTCATACACATATCCTGGATAATCTTTTTATTATTTGTACAGGAAGTTGTTTTTATGTAAAGCCCACCAAATTATATTTCTTGGGACCCTATAATAAATTTTTTCTAAGTCTATAAAAACCATTTTTAATTTTTTGCTTACTCTAACAATACACGACTAATTGGCAGAAATCCAACTGGTTATCAGATACCATGGATTTCTTCCTTAAACTTAGTTCTATCACTCTTTTCCATAATTTCATTGTATGACTTCTAAATTGGCATTATTGTGTTTTTTCTCCACTCATTTGGCATCATGTCTTCTTTTAGAATTTTGTTAAACAGATTTGTCACACTCTTTTATAATGTTCTCCATACCTCTATAGATATATTACCAAGACCTAGTGCTTTATTATTCCCATCTTTTAAGTGTGTCCTCCAATTGTTGATCTCATTTATCATTCCTAAATTCAACTACCACAATAAACAAAAACAAACTAAAACTCCCTAAGAAAAAATAAAACAACTTTCGGAAAATTTTCAAAAATTAAAGAGACTGAAGAGTTATGTTGCCAATAATTACGATCTTCACAAGACAAAGTCATCCATAGGCTAAATATAGAGGGTTTGAAGGCCCAAAAAAGAGTGCAAAATTGTGAGAGTGATTTGGGGGAGGTGGTGGAGCTAGTTTGAAGACCAAAACTTGGCAGGGGCGAGTATAAATATAGTGAATTTTAGCAAATACTTTGTGGGAGCATTATTATAATTTAACCAAAAGAATAGGTAAGAAATGTACATAAAAAAAAATCAGTGGGGTCGGATGCCCCAACTGAGCCTGCTGTAGGTCCGTCCCTGCCTCCAAACTTAAATAAGCTAAATTAATCAAATCAGCTTCCTCTTTCCCAAACCAAAGCGGTTCCCTTTGCACCCAATATGATCGAGTTTCAAGATCATATTAGTAAAGCTTCACAATAATGTGTTGGATGATCAAGAAATGACATGATCGAATGATAGTTGTACTCATATGGGCTATCATGGTACATGTGTGGAAAGATGTAATAATTCAGTGAAATTGGTGAAGCCCAAAACCAGCGAGAAGATATAATAGCACTGATTGAAAAAATTGGCTCAATTCCAAATAATTGTCACCCAAACATGGTTTTGCACCATTCTCAAAAGGTAAACAACACGCTGAAATATTCTTCAGCAATTAAAGTAGAGAAGTACTACACATTAGCCGATGTGAAACGTGCAACAAAGATACAGGAATTCCAGACAGCAAGCAACAACACAAAAACTTGAATTGATTGCGAAGAGGACAATCACTCGAGTAAATAAGACTATGGGTCTGGGGTGTTTTTCATAGCAAGAAAGGTGTAATGAGAGTGTACTTATTTCTTGGAAGGGATCCCTTTTTTCAGAAATTGAAACATAGCGAGGATCCAAATAAAACAAAAGTAACAAAAGTTTAGCCCTATTTGTTGATACAAGAAATAAGAGCAGGGACTTGATAGTTTCATAAAACTGGACTAATATTAAGTTGAGAAAAGGGGGATGAAATTATACATGCTTTCAGGGTCTGAATAGCTATCCTTATCAAGTATCTTCACAGAAACTTTTGTGCCATTCCATTTAGCTACTTGATATGTTCCCTGTCAACATGTAAACGAATGAAATTGGTAAACAGAGTCTCATTTTGATAAAAGATATCAGTTCCAAAAGGAAATTGAAAAATAAAAATGTAAAAAGATAAATTATAGTTGCATTCTCTGGTACAAAGATGAAGATTGCAGAGGAATGTCAGAGTAAATTTGAGCCACAAGATGAAACAGAAATACAGAACTGAAGTATAAATTACATAAACAACCAGACAAACTGTCAGAAACACAAGCAACACATCTTTGATAATTTTAACTCTCAAAGGCATTCAAAAACCTACACATGCGGAAAAATACTATGAGCAACTGACTGTTGCTTCATGCATCAGCTTGAAGTATCAATATAATATAGCAGTGGTAATTGTGATCTTGAGAAATACATTCTAATACTTTACGAGGAACAACATTTTGGTATGAATTTCACCACATGGCAGCAGGGAAGGATGGATCAGATCATACTTTAGGCCGGCTTGGAAAAGCATACCAATATGGTTACAGAGTAAGTCCAGACCCACTTTAGAAAATGCAAGTTTCAGTCTTCCAATATAAACTAATCATGCAGATAAGACACTGTGCACGTTGGAGAGAGAATTTGGGAACGACTTGAAGGCACTAGTGCCTCAAATAATGCATCACCGAACAATTCAATTGATGACTTGAGCCAAAATTCTTCTCAGAGATTACATCAAAATTTGTTTGTGAAAACTATACAATAAAAATATAACCATTGTTGCGGGATGTCAAGTCAAGAAGTTGAGATAAGCTCCGTTAGTTAAGTTCTTTTTGTCCAATAGGCTCATTGTAAAGGTCAGTGTGTTCAGCACTTTTTCAAGAGTCCTATGAACATACACACTCGCATGCATGCGACAATGGATGAGTTAACTGTAAATACTATATAGAACGAACTTTGTCTAATGCAACTGGCAGCAGGTTCAGTGCAAACGTCCAATAATATGTACATATTCTGTCAACATAGAAGCGAAGTCAGCTAGCAAGACTAAACAAATGCAATTTGTGCAGTTCCAATCTTTATAATTCCTAGTTCTTGAAATAACTAATGAATATAGTTATGTAATTCGAACGTAATTTTTTCCTTTTTTATAAATACATACTTGCGTTCACTTACGTGTATTATACATTTATAACACAAATTTACTAAATAGAGTCACAACAGGAACTGTCAGATTTTTTGATTTCCTTACTGAACAATGCCAGACAAACTAATTAGAAAAAGAAAGCTAATATTGGTCATTCAGATTGACCACCACGAGAACAAGAAGACTAACTGAAAATAATTGCTCATGTTCAGCTACATGCCTCCTGCAAAGGAGCATTGTTGATTCCAAAAAAGAGAGAGAGAGAAAGAGGGAGAAAGAAAAAGAAAAGGTCGGGTCCAAAACGAGGAAGCCTGATAATTTTAGCCATATTATTGGGTGTAACTTGTGGAATCAAAGGAGATGCCAAAACAGCATCAGGTCCATCATCCAATAAATATTGCAAATCTTTGATACTGGATCATACATGAGTTAACAAAATATATATTAAAAAAAATCTACTTAAAGTTAAGGGCAAAAGGCCATGCCTTTGTGATACCATCTCCTTTGCGAATCTGAAGCTCTTGAGGGTTGAGCTCATACTCTGGCACTTCTCGAGGATTTGCAACAGTCATCGGTGTCTTTCTGATTTTCTGGGGGCAAATGCTAGATACTTTTACATTCATCTTCAAAAAAAAAAAAATGATCTAAAATGGTAAACTAGTTCAGACGTACCGGAATTTTGGCTCCACGTGCCTTCAAAATATTGTAGACTTCTACATTTCCATAGTACTTAGCATCAGCGGCTGCCTGGTAAGATAAAGAATTCTTTATCAAAGACATTATTGGAAAGAGATGTAATAAAAGGAAGAAAAAGTTGGCAAAACCCTTTTGTATTCCTGCAATATGCAATAATTTGTGGCACAGTAAAATGAACATAACAAGGATAAAGAGGTGGAAATGGTACAATAATGGTAATATTTCTCCAATAAAAAATCCCATATTTAGGGCAACGTATTGCATCATAGGTGTTTAAACATTAAAGTGGTACTCATATTTCTTTATAGCCTTGAAATAAGGACATTTAACAACTGTTCAAGGCCGTCAGAGCCATCAGCACCAACTTTGTTAAACAAGCTGCTTAATCTTACGATCAGAAAGCTCCTTTACGCGTACATCAGTGAGCAAAAATAATTCCTTTCGTTTCACAAAAAATGGGCAAGAAGATTATGTTTCCTCATGAACCACGACAACCATAATCTAGCAACCAAAAATACATGTTTTCACTTTTCACCTAATCAAAATTGTTTTCATTGAGACATATTGAAAATGATTGAAACATACCAAAATGATCAATTTCTCGTCCATGTCATCGGCAATTAAAGACAAATAAAATCCATTATCCAATGTTCCAAATATATAATAAAATAAGGGGGGAAAGAGGGGGGAAATTAATCGCAATGCTTGGTTGCTAATTATTCTAGCCTAAAGTGCTAACTGGTTTACATACGTTGTTACTTGTAACTTGAGTAGAGATACTTAACTGTGCGTATTTCATAGTTTATGCCTGTTATTTTTTACATTATATTTAATAATAATAATTTAATTTTACTTTTAAAAAATAAGCTTTAAAGTCTTCTACATGTATTTTTACTAGTTAAGAATCATTTCACATTTTTTCTTTTATGAGTAGTCAATATTTGCGTTAACTTCTCAGCTCCATCCTAGTGATGTGTTGTCTGGATGGATTCGTAGGCTTGACATATGAGGGGCCACTTCCAATTTCAATGAATCCACCCATGAGTCATTTTTCATCATATAAAAAATATATATATGCATATCAAAAGTGAGAGTTAAGCGGAAATGCTCCTCACAGGAAAAAAAAAAAAATCACCAAAGAGGGGGGGAGGAATGTTCTATATCCGAAACATATGAACTATATGGGCTAGACTTCCTCATACAGGTGGAAGATTTATTGTGCTAGTTTGACGATGTGATTGACGATTCATGAGTTAGAAATTGCACCAGAAAAAAAAAAAAAAAAAATCTTTATTATTAATTATTATAATAATAAAAATTATTATATAGCTTCCAAACAAATGTTTGCTAGATGGCAAGCTGATTTATCTGCTTTTGATTTTACAATTGAGTATATTAAAGGCACTTCTAATTCTTTACCCGACTTTTTAACTCATGAATTTTTACAAGGTTCATGACTCGGCCCAATCGAGGGCAAGGCCGTGGTAATACTACAAAAGGCCACGGAAAAACAAAGGCTAAAGCGGTGATATCGCTTGAGGATGAGCAATATCCAGCTGGAGCATTTATCTGATTTGCTCCAAACACCAAATAAAGTGGTGGGTTCTACATAGAAAACAATGGAAGAAGTTCTTATAGAAGAAACTTCTTATTTACCTAATTTGAGGTATAAACAGACTATATTAATTCTGGATTCTCAGGATGAACAATGGATGCCAAATCCATGGGAAATTAAATCTAAATACTTTCAGACTCAGCAGTGTGCTGCTCCAGAAGGTAGACATAGATATATCTATGAAGTCATGCTTACAGAAACTGCCTCTGTGGAGATTACTCACACAAAGCAAAATGCTGCTCAGAAAGAAAGTCCACTTGTTTACAGCAAAGCTATTTTCAAGAGAATTATGAGGCCCTCTGACTGGGGTTTAAATCCTAATAGCTCCCGGATGCTTACTTTCGGATATAGCTATAATTATTGGGATTATATTTCAGCACGGACAAATTCGTTCTTTTATCAGAATTCTAAAAAGAAGCATTCTTGGTTTTTCAAGATATGTCCTCAATCAATTAAGATTGAATTTCCAAATTGGATTATTCAGTGGTGAAATATCTTTGGCCCAGATCTTGCTGTTCTCCCTGAATCAGTGAGGCAATTATTCCTCCCATAGCAACGATTTCATCCTCAATTTAGAGGACAGGAAAATATTCCTGTAGAGAAACCTACCCTATTATTTTTTGCAGAATTTGGAATTCCATGGATATGGAAATGGGATTTTCAATGTAGCTACAATAGAGCAAAGCTACCAGTTCTAGAAAGAACTTTCTCCTACAGATGGTGGTCGACTCAGCAACCAGTTCAAGAACTTTTGTCTATTGTTAGACAGAAAACTTTGCCATATCATGATGCCATTCCAAATTGGCATTGGCTCAATTTCCAACAACCCCTAATACTTTAAACCCTTTTGATTTGGTTAAAGAAATGATCAGGAAACAAAATCCAATAATCACTGAAACAAATTTAATGGTGAAATGTATGGATTTCATGAAGAACAAATTTGTTAATTCATTTGGTTCTTCATCATCTCAAATTAAAGATGATTCTTCAATGG
>JAOTQH010000046.1:8388713-8411970 GCA_025631255.1 Cornus kousa
GGATATAAGCATAGAGTAGTAGGGGAATCAATGAGCAAAAAACAGATTTTAGAGAAAGGGTCACATTATTTCATTGCTTATAGTCTATAAGCAACGCCAATAATAGGGGAAGTGAAGTGACCTTGGACATATCAGATTCTTTATCCTATCCCCTTCCTGGCAATGACTATGGGCACTTAATCCACTGAACTCTTGGTTTTCTTTTAAATTTACCCTCCATGATGAGCTACTGCTTAAATGTCAAAGGTACCACCTAAAGAAACTTTCTGGAATATGCAGCTAATCAAGGAATACTTGAGGATCCTTGTCTCACTGACAGTCATCAAGTTTAGCACCTCTATCGACATCAAACAAATCTAAATGCCTGTGGTGGAGGAATTTTGATCACAAATCGATGGTTTAGGACTGAAGAAGATGATTTAATATCTGTACTCTTATTGATTATGTAGGCTTCTTTCATATGACGACAGTTGCAATAGCATTTCAATGGCATCTGCTGAGGCTATAGATTCATCTATCGCGGAGACTGTAACCCAATAGAGTTATGAGTGTTAAGACCAAAGGGGCTTTCAAAAGTTCAATTTCATAACATTTCAATGGCCTGTGGTGAGGCTATAGATTCATCTATCAAATTCACCCCGTCCTTCCATTAGTCTAAAGCTGCCTTTGTTTCTTCATTATCTTGAGATAATGCTTCAAACTTAGAATTTAATCGGTCTTTCCTCACAATCGTGAGGGAATGTAATCTAGTCTAAGGCTGCCTCTGAAGTGCTCACATTGAAGAACTGAATAATGTGAGGTACATGATACTGTGGCCAGGTTGGTTGAGCAAAGAAGAGATGCGTCTGCTAGAGGCAGTTTCAATGGTTCTATTCTTCTTGCCTATGCTTGTACTTGGTCAGAAAATGATTATTCATATATTTTCCAATCACCAAAAAATAAGAAAAAATATTTATTTTTGCAGCTTAGCTAGAGACTGTTGGGATTTGATGCTTGGTTTATTTGGTGTCTATTGGGTTATGCCTTGTTCCTCCAGAGGGTTGATTGAGGCTTGGAGAGGTGTCTCTGTTGAGGCTCTCATGCAGGATGCTTGGAGGGCTACGCCTCTTTGTATTTGGTGGTGCATTTGGCTCGAGAGAAATCGGAAATATTTTGAGGGAAAAGAGAAACCTATTTCTATGCTTAAGTTGTCTATTATTTTCACTCTTTTTTGTTGGGTCTCAGGGAGAGATTATAGATCTATTGAGGAGATTATTGTTTTTTTGGCCTCTTTGAAGGTTTGAGGTGCCTTTTGGCCATTGTGTTTTTTTGGGTTCCGCTCCCCTTTTGAGCGCTTTCAATAAAATCTTACTTAAAAAAAAAAAAAATGTATTTTATATGTAAAAAGTTTCCAAGAAAAAACATTTTACAACTTTTATTTTTTTAAAAGTCAAAACAAATGGAGGGAAACTTAGTGAACTAGAATTATGAAGGGCATGACAACTTGATGCCTATTTTGGGGTTTGACTTTTTTCGATCAAGTAGATTACATCGACAATCTCTCAAATTTGTTTTGAAGACTAGGACCAAGTGTCATATTGATTCTTACTTGAACTTCACCATCTATTAATTTTAATTAAATTTCAGTTTAGGCTTTGTGTGTAATTTGGTTAAAGATGTCTCAAATCTCTTTCGGGAAGGGAGAATATGCAAGTCACGTTTTGAGTCGTAATCGTCTCTGGATAATGGTTCGTATCTGTCGTGCCATCTTGCTAGCCTTCTGTGGCATTGAGATCTCACTGAAAATTTTCTTGGATGTTTGTGTCCTCTTAATCTCCTAGTCTGATATTTGTAGATACATGGATGCGTGATGACCGGATATAAGATTATTTGTTAAGGCTCCTTTAAAATATCACGTGTCTTGCCCATTTCTTTTTGGTTAATGAGCTCACTTACAGTCTTCTGCTAGCTGTGCTTTTAGTCTTCTCATTTTTTTCTTTGATCAAGCCCCTTTATTTTTAGGGAAGTGTGCTTGTGTCTAGGAGGATCAGATGACTTATTAGCGAGAGTGATTGATTATTTTGAATCGCAGGCCTCAGGAAAGAGGAAGACTAAATAAAACATGAAAGAGAAATGTTCAGGAATTTCTTTTATTAATTCTTTCTATCAATCTTCTTGTTTCTTCTCCATGTTGTAATGTTAAGTCGATAGTTGCTTATCTAACTGCATTCATAATAAAGGGGCGGGGATATTTTAATCTGCATGTTTACATTGCACAATCTACTTGATTGTTTTTCATGGGCCTCATTGCTGGAAATGATTGTACTTTCTGTATATATATCTACTTGTGCCATTCATCAACCAATTGATTCCTCTCAATTTACATATTTTTCATGCAGGTTAAAGCATAGATGGGACGATATAAGTAGATTTCGTGTTTTTCCTTATAAATGCCAAATTTCATTACAGCTTTTTGAACTTGAAGATGATTACATTCAACAAGAGATTAGAAAACCTTCAGACCAGGAAACTTGCACTGTAAGTTTCTCATATTGATTCATGGTGTCTAAGATTCTTTTCCTAAAAGCCACAATAATCAATTGTTCCATCTTGAAAATTTTATTTTAATTTCTATATCACATCTAATAGTAATGGATGGCAAATTTTATGTGATAAATGGAATTTATTTCTCACAATTTTGAAATATTTGACTCCATGCAATCCCAAGCTTATGGCTTGTTATTTTAAAATGCACAGTCCATGGTGCTCTAGAGTTATATTATTTCATTATTATCAACTTTTTTTTAGCACTCTTACTTAGACTGCTATTTTTTTATCCCCTATATGTAGAATTGTAGCACCATATGAGTGTAGTATCTACTTTGGGTCTTTATGTATGTATTGCTTACCTTTTATTATATTTGGTCCAGTGACAAATTTTCAATCTTGGAATTCTCAATTTAAGTTAGTTTATTTGTTTTTTTTTGATAAAATTGGTTATGGGTTCTCTAGCCAAATAGGGTTGTTGGATTATGACATGTAAAATTCTGAATGATGAACATGTAAAACTTAAAGTTGTTATTAAAGGGTTTTTTAAAATAAGAATGAACATCAGCTATCACTCTTGCAACAAAAGAACTCATTGCCAAATGTTGGTTCAAGTAAGGCGGGAGGAGTGGACATGATGCAAACTTAACTTTTAGCATTATTTGTACAAAGTGGCTCCTTTAGACTTGAATTTGCATTCTTATGTTTGACATACCAAGCTTTTATTACCGAGCAAGCAATGGCTGTATAGCACTTTATAAAGTTTTTGACTTGCAACAACGTAAACTGTTAAAAATAATTGATGTAAGGGATGCAATAGCTTTCAGACTGTTAGCATGACAATGCATATTATGTTATGGCTGAACTTGTATAGATGACACTATAACCTATGACCAATTTGTTGAAATATGGTGTAGAAAATACGCACTGTTTATAGAACTTAACTATTTATCTGGAAAAGTTTCATCTTCATTATAGAAAAGAGCTTGTAATTTTGAGTTTTATAGAAATAAATCGTATGTCGGTTTGCATTCTAAAGCACCCAGCTTATGTATTTAACTAAAACTGATTGTATCAAATTACCTTTAAGTGAGTTCTTCAAAGGCCGGACAGCGGGGTAGAAGTGAGTTGTAGTAATTCTCAGTTTCTGATTGAATGTAGCATCAATTGCCACTTCATCTAAAGTGGTGTTCGGCTTGCATGCTGAAGCTTAGTCTTGGAAGAAAATTACCTCAACATAACGGTATCTACATAAATTTGCTTCAATTAGGTCTGATATCCTAATGTCATTACCGTAAAGCTCTTGACCTAGTGCTTATTTTCCATTACGGAGCCAATTATTTAGGTTTAGCTCAACCCAATACATAAGAAATGGAAATCCAATATCTTGTTATGAGTGTTGAAGGTATGACGTCGGTGGGATGTGATTTAGCATTAGCATATGATCATGAAAGGATTGTCTGGAAATTCTGAGGCGCTGTTTGGTAGAAAGGGTGGGGTTTATGGATTTTTTGTCTCAGATGATGTTTCGATTCAAGCATGGGTGGACTAAAACTGGAGGGTGTCAGCTGGTTCTTGAGTTATGGATATGATGGATCCAAGTTTTTGTTTGAATTACCTTATTGGAGGAAGAAGAGTGTTCATCGGTGGAGTGGGATTTGGAGGAACTCTTCTTCATTGACGAGTGCGAGCGGCAAAGTGATTTAAGCTGAAGGCATTTCCACAAAGCACTTGCTTTTCTATACTTTATGGTGCCATAAAATGTTTAAAGCTCCAGGAGACGGGGCCAGTGGTGTTCAGGGTGTGGCTGAGCCGACTGCTGATCAAAAGCATGTCCATTGGGCTTGTTCTTTTGGTGAGGGCAAGAAGCCCTGCGTCAACATCAGTAGTACTGGGGGTGGACTTATGGCAGTATTGTATTCATATTTGTGATGAATCAGCACCAGAATTTGTTTTAGTGGTGAAGGATCGGCGACGAAGCAGACGGCCTGCAGGAAGTTGGCAATTGAAGGCGGAGGAGAATGGATTGACGTGTGGGGTGGTTGCCGTGTGCGGCCCCTAGTTAGAGATGCGTGGAGGACAGCCCCCCTTTGCTTGTGGTGGGCTCTTTGGAAGGAGAGGAACAGGAGATCCTTTGATGGGGTGGAGGCTCCATGGGGGGTGTTTAGATATTCTGTACTTAGTTCTTTTTTCTTTTGGGTTCAGGGTTCTAATTGTAAATCTATGGAGATTCTTTTGTCTTTTGTGGATATCTTGAGGCTATAGTTTTTGTGCAGTTGTTGGACACTCTTCAATCAATATTTATCCACCAAAAAAAAAAAAAAAAGGCAGAAGAGGATGGAGAACCACAGACAAGCTGCGAGTGCAGTTAAAATGAGGAAGGCTGAAGCTAAGACACATAGAAGGGATAGGGGCCATTGCTTTTCTGATCGTAATCCCCAATTCGATTTTTTTTATTTCAAATTGAAAAGTAGCCCACTGAGGGTGATAAGTGGGTCACGTGGTGGTCCAGGCTATGATATCTATAGACTTGAGACTTTGAATGCTTGCTTTATTGCGCTTGTGCTTAAGAAGAGAAGCTGTTAATATTTTAGGCTAGTAAATTGATATGAGATGATAAAATTTTGCATGTGTTTGTGTCATTGAAGTTTTGAAGAGTTATAGGAGGCTATTTTAAAGACTCAAAATGCTTAGAAGGTTTGGATGTTGTCCAGGTTACAAATAGGTATGTTGCTGGACTTCAGAATGGAGAGCCCTCTTTTATGCACAAGCTGGACATATAGGAGATAATGGACATTTGGAGCATGAGTACGGTGTCGAGTACATCCAAGGGTAATATGATGAGAGTGTTCACTGAGGGTGGAAGTGTGGTTGATCGCATTTCTATTTCTTACTTGTTTGTGATGACAGTCATTTCTTTTGTGGTAATGCGAAGTAATTAAGGTATCTCAGGTGTGTATTATTATTATTATTATTTATAATTTATTTTTTTATTTTTCCCATTCTGTGTGTTTTGAGGGTGGGAGGTGTTAGAGATGAGGAACATAAGTAAACTGTTTACGTAGTATTCCTGACTTGTACAAGCAAAATTTCAGTATCTTCCATGAAAATTGCATCTGCAAGATGCATTTAAAGTAGTTGTTTCAGCACATGCATGCTATCAACTTGGTGTTAGATGTACTACCTTTTATGTGCAAATTCTGAAGTTATACACTTTGCAGTGTGCGACAGGATGGTTCTCCTCACGTATGCTTGATTGCTTGAGATTATGTGTCGCTACGAGATTTCTATCTGTATACCCTAAAGCCGGTGCAGAAGCCTTGTTGAAATTGGCAATTGAACGCTTTGAAAAGTCAAAGAAGATGAAAATCTGTATAAAGGACTTGAAAGCTGATCAAGAGGGGCAACGACAAGTGAATAAAGGTTCAGATTAACTATCACTTATGATCTCTTCAAATTTGTTGAAAACTTAATTCTTATGCTATAAAAGTTTGTTTTATTGCTCCATCAATATTCCTTATGAATTGTTCATTAACATTGCAAAATTGTGAATGATTTCATATAATTTTATATTATTATATCCAATAAAATTCATATCAACTTTATAAATACTGCATCCTTTTTCGTCTAATTTTCATTACTTCTCCCATCATTTGCCTCAATTTCAAGTTTGATGTTTTTTGCATTTTTTCCTCCTTATTCTTCCTCACCTTTTGCTGCACTAGTTCTTAGTGCTGGTTTTTTTGCTTTCACACTCTTTCTATGTTTGTAACTTCATTTTATTTTACTTGAACCCAATTGGTTGCAGTGCAGCACTATTACCGCTGTGCTGCAATGGCTTTGTTCTAATTCCTTAATTATTTTGTCTTCTACTTCTCTCTGAATGTGAAGTGGTTGGTGTCATTGCTGTACTACTTTTGATTTTCCCTCTTTTGCATACTCAAATATTCATTTCTTAATGTATCGTTAATAAAATTTTGTGGTGCAGAATTGGCAGGCAACGAAGACAAAGAAGACTCAAATGATGAAGATGAGATTGAAGAAGATGAAATTGAGGATGATAATGTCGAAGAGGAATTTGATGCATATGAGGCACTTGATCTGGTAAATCAGCACCTGCTTTATGTTCAGATCTTAGGTTATATAATAAGTTTGGCATTGGACCCTTCTTGTTATCTTACTTTTTATCATGGCTTCTTTTGATTATTCTTTTACATTTTTTGTTTCTAGGCTGGTGAGGATGACAGTTACTTCCCACAACCATATTCATGTATCCTTGGAAAATTTCCTTATTCGTTTTGTGTTTTTTTAAAAAAATTCTCTTTGAATATAAGAAATCATGGCTGATCCCTCAGGTAAGAGTTTTGAACTTCTACGAAAAACAGTTGACAGTGATTTAAAATTAATTTCAGAAAGGGGGGATATAATATGGAATGACTGATTTTGTATCAGGCAAGACTAATGGCACAGGGATAGAGGTGAAGTCACTCTTGTAGGCTGGTGCAATGCAATAATAGAATTGCCA
This sequence comes from Cornus kousa, assembly GCA_025631255.1. Taxonomy (NCBI): domain Eukaryota; kingdom Viridiplantae; phylum Streptophyta; class Magnoliopsida; order Cornales; family Cornaceae; genus Cornus; species Cornus kousa. The sequence continues at coordinate 8,395,765 of JAOTQH010000046.1, forward strand.
ATTGAATTGAAATCACAAATCATGAAATTTTAGGAAAATAGACATGCTGAAATGTTCATTCTTGCCAACAAAATGTTTGTTGCATACTAATAATGCTTCAAAGTTTCATTCCAAATTAACTAGCACTATGATCAAATTTGAATTTCCTATATGTCACAACAGATAGAGACCATGAGAACACCTCGAAGAACTACTTGCAAGAACTTTTTGGTAGTTTTCCATCCAGTGAAACAGGTGGCAGTAAGTTGCAAGATGCTGACGACAGTGATGGAGAATTCCAGATATATGAACAATACAGCAATGGTGATTGCTCTGATGATGATGATGACTACTAACATTCTCAATTGGTAGCTGTAATCTTAAAGGTTGGCTATCTTCTTCTTTTTTTCTTTCTAATTATACAATTTATGTTACTTCCTACATTTTTTTCATTAGAAGATTGACAAAAGCGATGCTGCGTAACACACATAACTTTCTTCATCACGTTATTGGAGTAGGCCTGTGTGTGATCGACTTGCATGATGCATAACATGTGCCATTCTATGTCGTATTAGAAGTATCATCGTGTCCTAAACTGTTTGTAGCCTTACCATCAAGCGTATGCGCCTGTTTTTTTGGCAGTTGGCAGGCCTCAACTTTCACGGTTCTGTAAATACCTCCCTCCCTCCCTCTCAGTCTTCAACTTTTAGTTTTTGCATGTAACCCCCTTAAAGTGTAAGAGATGCTGCAAATCACCTGCATGCCGTGTGTGGACCATTATGGAATGGATGAATTAGTATCATATGTGATTTTAAATTGTAAAATTCCTATAATGCCCTTTTAGGTAAACTGCGAAACTCCCCCTCAACTTTGACGATTCGTTTTTGCACATAACCAAGTTGATGATGATTATTATTATTATTATTATTATTATTATTATTATTATTTTTGCACTTCACCCTTAACAGCTACTTGTTCCCAAATTATTTGAGAATTCTTATATTAGTAACATCTGTATAACGAATTAACGATAGATACCTTTCTCGCGATGCATTTTCCCTCCGAGTCAAGCTCATCAGTCATCACCAGATTTGTTTTTCTAGTTTGGTCAAAATTCTTTCGAACATATTTTTGTCTGCACCTCTTAAGTTCCAACATTTCATGATATTTATTCCCAAATCATTTCAGGCAGCTGTTAATCTGATATCCCAAATTTGTCGTCGTGCTACAGAAACAGCAACTAACCACTTAGTGATGGAAATTTTTAATGACATTTCCCCCCAAGTCTCCTGTTTGCTAATCACATGTAAACATGTCAATTTTTTGAGACTGTTAAAGTTGTTAACGAGGATATAATAAGTTTTAATTGCAATCAAAATCATGCATTTTTTTTTTTTTTTTTTTGATCTTTTAGGCTACAGTTTTGACATATTGTTTTCATACTGCAGGTACAATGCTGAGTTTCAATGAATCTGGCAGTGTTTTTCTGACCAAAAGTCTCAATGAATGTCGCTTTACATGGATAAGTGTAGCAATTTAACCTTTAGCTACTATTTTAGGCATTGCTACGTAAATTGGACATCTAAATATAAATTTTTGTCCCCAAGCTTTCGAACTGCAATGCAAACTGTACATTTATTTATATTTATTTCTTCTAAGTTTAGCTATAAAATAATGGAGTCAAAAGGGGCGTTTTAATCAATGTATTTGTGACCTCGGGTTACGATTTGCTTTCACCTTTTATGTGGTCAGTTCATAGGTAAGAAAATTGCTATTGAATTGGAAGATCTCGAGTGACATTTGCGATGTATTCAATTGGGTGAAAATCACCTCTGTACCATTTACTCCAGTTTGAAATGAGTGGTCCAGAAATGGTCACGTCAGTCATATTTGGGATGTATAGTAGGAAGATATTGAGATGCATAGTAGGAAAATGTTGGGTGTTTCTTATAAAAATGTTGGGATGCACTTTTACTTACAAAAATGGAGGAAATGGATTACTGTGTAAATAAATGTGATCCTTGTCCAAATCTAATTAGCAAGTCAATGTCCATGTAGGGGTGGCAATTGGGCGGGTATTGAATGGGCCAGGCTTAAATGGGTGGGTCATAAGGGAGTCGACCCACTTCAACTTTTTTTTATTTTTTATTTATTATTTATTTTTTTTTACGCTAGGGCATCTTTTGTCTATGAAGAAGAGACAAACATGTGAAGATGTAATATTAAAAAAGCAAATTCAAAATGATAAGGGTTCATTATTATTATTATTATTATTTCTCAAAATGACAAGCTGAAATCAAAATATTTTACTTTAAAAAAACAACTAAAAAAATAAGAAACATTAACCTAAAAAATAGGACTCATGATTTACTCAAGAGGGTCAGAGTGAATTATGCTTCTGGTGGGGACTTCAGAAAAATCCAATGCCTGCATATTAGAACAGAGATAGAAATGCATATAATCCAATTATACAATATGAAATATTCAGATGGAGCTTCAATAGAGAACCCAAATATGAATAATCACCGATATAGTGAATGTGAGAAAGAGAGAGGAGAGTTTGAACTCTTGATGGGTTTTTCTCTCTCTATATATAGAGAGATAGAGAGAAATCCATCAATAGTTATATAGAGAGAGAGAGTTGGTCTTACCATCGATTGAATACACGCAAAAATGAATTTTGATCGAAGAATTGCCTTTACTATAAGTTTCTTGAAACAGCCTACGAAACCGATGGATGCATTAGAGGGAGCTAGGGTTTGTTAATTTTGGAGGTGAATGAAGAGAGAGAGAGGGAGAGGCTTTGACAAGCGGGTCTCAGTTTAGGATTTTGTTGAGTGGGTTAAGTTGGGTACCCATCTTAACCCATTATTCACCCATTTATTATGATGGATACCCATTTTTTATCCATTAATTACCCATTCATTTAAATTGGGTACCCAAATGATTTAATTATAATAGGTAGATTTGGGCAGTTTAATGGGTTTGGATATAAATTGCCACCCCTAAGTCCATGGATGCTCATCTTTTTTATTGGATAGAGAGTAATGTACAAGATCCATTATTTGACTTGAGAGTTGAATTCGTCTTGTTAGTTGCAAACTAATTTTAACTACTTTTTGAATTTCAACTAAATTCCCAAATGATAGAAATTTAAACTTTCACAACATATCAACAATCCACTATGCTTTTAAGCATAACATATGCAATCATAAGCAATAGAATATAAGTTTGCCACCTCACATAATTTTCTAGGTCCTAGGTCCGTCCTACTAATATAATAGCAATTTGATCTCCAGGCTAGTCTTCCTGTCAATCTCAGAATCAATGATTTGTTGTTTTAGTTGAACTTTAATATAGTTCCACAGCACTAAGATGTCAGCACACTCATATGTCACTCAGCAATCTAATGATGAATGCAAAATAAGATATGCCCAAGATATAAGCTTTCAATAAAGCTCAAAAACTCTATGGACTGTCTCTGTGTGTTAGGTTTGTGAGATACTGTGCTATTTATAAACAAAAATGAATACAATAATTCATTGGAGTTATTTTACGAAGACTTGGCACACTTATCAAAAAAAAAAAAAATTTACGAAGACTTACCTTGGTAAGGAAGGAGGAGGAAACAAGCACGTTTGGAGAGCGCAAAAAAGAAATACAATAAAGATTACGGTCTTAGAGTTCTAATATCGAGAGGGAAATTGTGCATTCAGAAACACTTTGATTGATCAAAACTCATTTCAATCTATTGATATGCATCAAGTATCCTTCAAAAGAACACTTGGTTCAATTCAAATAGATTTTTGTTCAATTCAATTGGATTTTTTCCCAAATCAAAACATTTAAGAAAAAAATCCCTAATGCATGAACCCATGCATCCTTGACTTTAAATTGACACAAACTTTTTTGAAAATCTTTATTACTACAAATTAAAGAGACAAACTCAAGTTTTGACAATAAAAGTACACCAATACAAGTCCTATTGACCTACAGCGAAATATAGTCTGATATACTTCTACGCGAAAACATTGCAATGCAAGAACATGGTTTCATCTGCAAAACAAATGCCTCTGCAATTTAGTGTCATTTTTGCGAGAATAATATTAAAAAGCCTTGATACCCTAAAAAAATGCATGAGATAATTTGATGCATCGACACATGAAAGACAGTAAATACTCACTGCATCTTACTTTCATCTAACACTAGTTTTGCGTACAATTAATCCTCTGGTTCCCAAAAACTCCATAAATGTACACATCCATGAATCATGTAAATCACATAATGTTCAGTATGTTCCCTACAAAGGCTACAATTTCTACAACTTGCGAGAAATAAATTTGAAAATTAATACCCTCTTCTTCCAATGAACAAAAAGAAGCAATCTACACATAAATCTCAGCAATCTGTGTTTGTTGAATTTAATCTATGAACAAAAAGAAGCAACCTCTCTCTCTCTCTCACTCTCTCTAACCCATCTATAGACAAACGAACAAAGTTGTTGCTCTCCATCAATCTAGGTAAAAAAGAGTCACGATCTTCCTCATATTTTTAGCTTCTTGACATGTTTCCATAAGCAATCTGCTGTCATGGAATGCAAAGCAAATGACTTGCTGCACCTGTGAAATAATGTCCATGTTACATAACCTGCAGTTCACCACAAACATGTATCAGATGAAAACCCCACAATATCACCAAAAGGACGACCCTTGTATCTACTATAAACGAGTAAGATTAAATCAATGGTCTGCTTTTCTAAATTCAATATGAAAGAACAGTCAAAGTTTCTCCATTTGATGTAAAATCTGGCTGTAATATAGATAGATAAACTCATAAATTGTCATTGTCATTCACACTCGCTACACTGAACAAATTGTCAGTGTCATGTAACGAGGGAAGTTCCAAATTATAGCACTTTTCTGAAATTTCTTTTAAAGCACTGATTTGGATATCCTTTAAGGCATACATCGTTCAGAGGAATTAGGGGTAACTTCGCCTTTACATTGAACTTAATTGAAGAGGTCTCTGAATCAGCTGTCATCTATAACTGGAGGTTTTGTTTCAAGAACAATGCTTAGTGGGCCCTCACAGACACAGTGAGTGTCAGGTGAGTAAAGGCATCTGCTATTTTCCTTGTTGCATTGGACAAGAATATAGAAACAAAAGAAAAAGTGTGGAAAGCAATAAAATAGAAAAGAACAAAAATAAATACACAGAATAGTAGAAAGAAAAGGTTGCCTTAGCAGCCTAGCTCACAGACCTGCTGGCTTCTATCAAAGGTAAATGATCATTGTGAGGCTTCTCTATTACATTCTTGACCTGCAAATCCCCAAAAAAGGAAAGGACAAAAAATATATATTACATGCATATCGTAATGCCCCAATAACATCCTTTAGAACTAGAATACAAATGAAAACTTCAAATTAAATAAGGGATTTTTTTAACCTCATCCATAGGTACTTTGATCATGTTGTTTACTAACTTGATTCAATCCCACACCAACAGCTTAGTTGTAATGGTATATCCTCAACTTCCAAGTGGAACAGTTGAGGGTTCAAGTCCCCCATAAGAGACAATTGTCAGTGTGCAAGTTTTTACCAACCAAAAATAAAAAATAAAACTCTAGAGCCAATGTTAACCCATACACACCCAGTTACATAATTGCAAACCCCTCCCTCTCTCTCTCCTACAACTAAAACAAAGATTCATGTTTAGAAACATTCCAACCATCGAAATGGTTCAATGATCTACATTGTAGATTATTTCCTCCTTGTTTGGCCATAGACAGTAGAGGTGATCATCAGTAGGGAAAAACAACCATCTAAGTCAGTACAAAAAAGGGACCACCAATAGGACCTAAAAACACATTCTGGCATTAAATCAAGAAGGCAATTCAGTTTTGATTTCTGTACATCAAAAACCCTACTCATTGTAAAAAAAGACTTTCAATAAAAGATGAATACAACAATACAAGATCGGAATCAACAATGAGTCTTAACTGCCTAATTTTATCCTGATAATTCAGAAAGCGCAAAAAATAGGGAGGATCATAAAAAGATTTTTCAAATCGGTTCAAAACAAGGTTATTCTTTTATGTTAACAGCTCCCTTAGCAAGGGAGATCTTGGAGCCGGTTCTTCATCACCCCGTGAACCAAGTCTATTTGTGGCATTTTAGAACCCATGTTACACTGACCACGAAATGATGGCATTGTTTATACAAGCCTGACAACATCTTAGACTTTAATCAGGTGGCTCAAAAAAATTCATTTTTTTGAATTATCAAAAAAAAAAAAAATATATATATATATATATATATATATATGCTACTTACTCACCAAAAAATGTTGAACAGAATAAAGATGTGTAATAGTTAAAACCTTTCATGAGGAACTTACGAAAAATTGGAAAGGTTACAAGTTTGCAATGCATGGAACAAAAAAGAGCAAAAAGAACTATGTAACTAGATTCTTACCTTAGACAGTAGTTCTTGGCTCTCTGGAGGTTGTTTTTTCAAACTTTGAGGCAATATCACGGTAAGTAACTCTGGTTTCTCAGCTCTCAGAGCACCTCTGATAACAGCTGCATTAGTCCCTGATGCTCCCGATGTGAAAATGTGGTTTTTCTGAAAAAGAAGAAAAATAAATATGTATAACTTAAAGGAGACTCCACTTTGTCAATCGTAGTATTTTAACCCATAGGCAACTGATCCTAAGCTTGGGAAAAAGGAGGGATGTTTACGTAACTGGCAGCCAAAGACCTTTACAAACACAAATTTTAGAAATATTCAAGTAAATATTAGGACGTGCTCTTTAAATGAGAGAACGCAGCATCAACCCACAGATGTTCAAGAAAAAATGGGCAAGGAACACTGCTGCTACACTGGATGCAGTGAAAAATGGGTAAAGATTCTGTGCTGTTCTGGACAACCATGGGCGAAGAAACTAGTCAAGGAGAGTAGCGATTTTAGAATGTAGGAACATTGACAAGCACAAAGTTGTTGCAAACTACTCCCTCCGTCCCAAAATAAGTATCCATTTTGGGGAGTAGAAGTTTTCAAGGGGACAGCAATTAATGCATTGTCCCCTTTTAAAATTACTAAGTTACCCCAAGTTTGAAATTTTTTTTTAAACTTCAACGGCATTCATGGAAAGATGTGAAATATCTGGTTTTGAATTTTTTAAGGGGGAAAAGTATTTTGGGACAGCCCAAAAAAGGAAAGATGGACACTTATTTTGGGATGGAGGGAGTATATTAGAAAGGTTAACATAAAATGCTTACAAGACACCGTGTGGTGTAAAGCAAAGAGAGACAAGAGAAGAAGAATAGGGAAGAAAAGAAAAGTAGGGGAGAAAATACGCATCACAAAGTCAATCAATCAAAACAAAGTAATTCCAGAATTTCAACACACATATATAGTGATGTAGGACAGGTAGTGTGATTGATGTAGAACTAGAAAAATAATGAGCCTAAAAATAATGAAACCTCAAAAAGTTTTAAGGAAAAGAAAATAACGAAAGAAAATAAAAACCCTAAAACTCAAAAATACAGAGATAAGCCTAGTAAAAGTATCCTCTACGCGAGACGAATGTGCATTGTGCAATACAAGAAATACTTGAAAGAAAGTAATTATTGATAGGAGACTTTATTGGTCATGTAGGAAAAGATTTATGGAGGCTATAAGATTGTGCATGGTGGCATTGATTTGGAGATAGGAATGACATTGGGGAGGTTATCTTAGAATTGTCAAGCTAAGACGCTAAAAGGAGGAACAAAATTGAGAAGATGAAACATATAATGAGATGATGAGGACGTCCAAACTGTAGTTAAACTAAACAATATAATATTTTTTAATAAGTAAAATTTCATTAAAGAACGCACAAAGGAGAGGGCTCCCAAAGAACTACACCAAAAAAAAAAAAACCCTCTATATTCTCAAGCTATCCACAAAGTCTACAAAGTCCTCTATAAATTTACAAGCTATTCCTGAAACTCAAAGAAACAGAGAACTCAAAATGTAATGCTTTAGCACCCAAATTGGAGCTTCCAAAGTCACACCATTGAAGGACCTTCTATTCCATTTCACACCACAATCCCCACCAAATATATAGAGGAGTTGCCCTCCATGCATCTCAAACTTGTCTTCCCACTGTACATTCCAAGACTCAAGCACGCCCATAGTGGAAGGCTTGAAGCTAGCAACACCCATTGCACCCTAAAAAGGACAAAAAGCATACCCAAACATCTTTAGCCAGTGGGCAAGGCAAAATGAGATGATTCACTGACTCGTCATCCCTTTTCCACTTGCAACACCAACTAACCACAATTTGCCGCCTCTTATGCAAATTATCAAAGCATCGCAATCCTCCCCAAAGATGCTACCTATCTAAAGAAAGCCACCTTTTGAGGGGCTCATGCTCTCCATATCGCTTTCCACGAAAAAGATGTTGCCTAGTCACTCCATATCACCTGATAAAACGATCACACCGCCAATCCTCCATTCCAATAGTCCGACCAACTCCATTCATCAGCACCCTCCCTATCCACATCTTGCTTATGTAGCAACCCAAAGAAAGCTCCAATACACTCCATCTCCGGTCTTGAAGGTGTCTTCCAAACTGCACATCCCATGTCATCCTCCCTTTATCAAGGTGATAACAGTCAGCCATCATAATTTGTTTATCCACTGCAATCTTCAATAGCTTCAGAATGCATGCAAGAAGTCTATCTCTGCACAAGCATCCATCCAAAATCGGATGTCTTCCACATCTCACCTTGAATCGAACATGACTTGAAAACTTACCTCATCCGCAACTTGTTTCTCTCCACCACAAATCTACAAGCTATTTCCCCATCAAGGCATGGTTAAACAAGTTGAATTTACTTAATCATAAACCACCCATCTGAAGAGGTTTACAAACCAACTCCCAGTTCACCAACAGGAATTTATACTCGTCTCCCACTCCTTCCCACAAAAATTTCATTTGCAACCTCTTTAACCTTCTTACTATGGTGGCGAAGATTGAAAGAAAGATAGAAAATATGTTGTAAGGTCCAAGAGGGTACTCCTGGTCAGAGTTACGTAACCTCCTTTCAAAAGATATTGCTTCTTCTATATTGCTAACCTTTTCACGAACATCTCCACCACTTGATCCCATATAGATGACACCCTCGACTAAACTCCCAATGGTTGAGCCAAATATGTCACCAGAAAGGCCCCTAACACCATATCCAAAAATACTAGCTAGAGTAAATAAATTCTACCTTCACTGCTCAAAAGTATCTCACTCTTGCTAATATTCATCTTCAGCCTGGATTGAAATCACACCAGCACACATCTCAGGAATGCTGAAGTCGATGACCTATAAATTCTCGCCTTTGTTACTTCTCCTTTAGATTGTGGACACTGTTGGGTAGCGGAAACGCACTAACACAAAGATCCAATGAAAGCCAACAAAGCAATCACGCACAAACATAAGATATAACATGGTTCAGCCAAAACCGACTTACATCCACGGATGAGAACCGACTTACAAACACCGCATACATGTCTTTTCACCATATACCACTCCACAAGCCTATCTCCTCGCTACCAGTGTCACCTGTGTTTTTCCTACTCTACCAACCCATAAACTCCCTCATGAGACTACCTCTCTCTCAATCTCACAAGTCTCAACCCATAACCTATGTGCCTATTTATAAAATTACAAATACAATTCCTTGTTGGAAAGGATTACAATTCGTTGGAGTCCAAAACTTGCCAAACAAACAATTACTTTATAAAATATAACTCTAAAATTGAAACATAATTAGAATAGGAATTTGAGACACAATTTTCAACCGACACAATAAATTAAACCCTATTTTGTATGTGGGTTCTTGTCTCTTTCGTTTTAGTCAATGATCCTAATATATATATATTTTTCTTCAAAGCAGAAGTAAGTTACCAAACGTGTTCTGCTTTTGAGATAAATGACAGCACAACAAATCACTGATGCCGTTTTCACAGAAATGACTGCAGGATAAAAAAAAAAAAGGAAAAAAAAACAGCAATGTTACCAAACAGGCCCTAAGCAAACCAAGCTTGCATTATGGCACGTAAGCTCGTGTAGGCACGTGAAAACATGTGTACAATAACAACAACCAAGCCTTTTCCCAATTAATTGGGGTTGGCTACATCAATCCTATGTTCTATTCCGCTCTATTTAAGGCCATACCCTCAGTCAACCCATGAAAACATGTGTAACAGATTTTTTAACTTTTGAAAGAAATATACATTTATTTATTGATAAAAAAGTACTAAAATATAAATAAAAAGATCATAAAAATCTAAAACAGAGATTTGGGACCAAATGAGCCAAACCAAACCGGTAAGTGAGAGACACTAGTCTGAGACGAAGCTAAATAGTCTCAGGCTTGAATAGCTTCACTTTCCCTGATTATGGCTTGTCCTAACTAATAAATTTGTGTAATAAGATCATAATAAATAAGTAAATGCATATTAGTAACAAAAGATTTCACTGTCTATATAAAAATAAGGCGAATATCCAAAGTTGTACTACCTCTGTCCCATATTAGTAGTCCATTATTCCATTTTAGGGTGTCTCAAATTAGTTGTCCCATTTGACAAGTCAAAGTTGTGTCCATAATTATCCTTTAAGTTTTCAAATATCTCTCAACTTAATAATATACACTTTTTAAGCTTAAAAGGACAATATGGTAATTTTAAAAGGGGACAATGCATTAGTTGCATGTCCCCTAAAAAAGTTATATTATCAAAGGTGGACAACTAATATGGGACGGAGGGAGTACAAACTATTGTAATATTAAATTAATAAGCCATACCATGAAACTTTAGCAAAGCAGCAAGTAAGACTTGAAACAAAAGATGTCAAAAATTAAATTAAATTAATGTTGAAGATGCAATAATAGAAAATATTTACTTACTGAGGAGACTATTGAAAAATGTAAAGAGGAGAAGAGAGAGCATATGAAATCCATAGAATGGGAGAAAGTCGTCAATAAATATAAAATATGATTGGTTTTTAAATAAAAAAAAATTAAATAAAAATAAGTATATACATCAACATGGGAAAGGACATAAATAAAATTATAGTAAAAAAATTGCTTGACAAACAAGTGACTTTTCAATTATTGTATGCTTAAATCAGGGATGTACCTTAACTCCTTTTCTTTTTCCTTTACAGATGAACTGGTGTGAACACAATTAACATACACAATGCAAACATCTGATGAAATTATTTTCATTAATAAGTAAAAATGAATACTTAAACATGGTTTAAAGAAAACGAAAGTCTAGTAGCAAAACTGCAAAAGAAGAAATACAAGTGAGGCTGAGTGTAAACAAATACGAAAAGGAGAACAATGGGTATGGCTTAAGTAGAAATTGAGCTAGGCTTGATTATACACCAAGGAGAGATTGGATATGACACGTTTATATCGTCAAAGACTGGTGGATTAAAGGGAGAAGTGTTTCTTCCACATTAAGCGATCGACACATATTTTGACATTTAAAACCAATATATACATATATATACATACATTTAGTTATTAGACCAATCATTTGGACAGTTTATTAAAAAATGGGTATGGCCCAAGGACAGTTTATTAAAAAATGGGTATGAGATGAAATTAGAGAAACCATGCATAGCAAAGATAAAAAATTGTATCAATAAGAGTGATGTGGTCTCCCTTTAAGGATAATGGTAGGATAAGCCTATAAAGGCAAGACCAATTCGATATGTATTGAGATAGTAAGAAAGGATATGACAGTGTGTGGTTTAACTATAGTTATGGTCCTATCGCCTTAAATAGAGTAGAATGACGAAACATAATTCACATATCCAACCCCAAATAATTTTGAGTTATGTAGCCTTTCAAGAACTATCCACAATGTGCACAAGTTGCAAGGACAACATGCAATCTGAAGCTCAGTAGTGGGTAAATATCAAGTCTCCGCCTGCCCAACAGTACTCGGTACTCACAGTTAAACATACCAAAGGAGCAAAAAAAAAAAAAAAATCACAGTATCATACCGTTATAACCATTGCATAGCTAAGAATCTCAATAAGTTCTTGATGCATGAATCCCATATTTCTTGTTCCAAAAAATCCAATCACCCTCGGCCCTTGTTGCTGAATTGCTAATAACTCCTGCAAAGAAAACAAAATTTAAATAATTAAATATATATATAACACAAACTGGTCACAATACCAGCAACCAAAGCCAGATGTCTGTGGAAATCAACATAAAGAGCTTAAAGGGAGGCCCACAAATTGAAACCGAGAGGAGACTCAAGTCGTGTGTCAGGTAGTCTAACTTAACACATCACTATTCTCTGTGATGCAAGACCTCCCACAAAACGATCTCCCACGGGAGATTGTTAAAGCCAGGAATATCACAATCAGATGATTTTGAATGTCCAAAATAAAACTTCTTGCTGAAGTTTATCCAAGACAAATGTGCAGTCAAGGAAGTGATAAAATCAAACCATCATCTAGTCATCCTAATATATATCACGTAGATTTCTAAATGCACATTTGTCATCGGGTCTCATCTTTTTGTGTGCAACCTTTTTTTTTTTTTTTTTTTTTGGGTTTAGGTAAGTACTCACACATTTCACAAATTGCCCACTACGGAGCTTGAACACCTCACATCCCCTTTGAGGGAGCAAAGGTTGTACCATTGGGCTAATGGCCCATTGGTTTGTGTGCAACGCATTCCTAATAATAATAATAGTAAATGCAGAGGTATGTGTACTCAAACTATGTTGCATGGACTTTGATCAGGTGTGGGTGTGCCTCTAAGTGTCAGGCTCCACAATTTCCAAATTTTAGAACACTGGAAATGTGTCCAAAAGTTGGATACAAGTATTTATGCATGTATATAAATAGAATAATGTGGCACTGTTATTAAGAATACACTCAATTATTATTTAAGTTAAATGCCATTTGCTAAAATAAATAAATAAAAGGAGTTTCTATCTATCTCATTAATAGGAAACTTTTTTCTGCTATGAAATTTTAGTTATTGTTTTTGCTTCAATTATCACATGTGAAGGATAGGGAGCTGTCTGATTTGGTTTGTGCATTAGACACATATCCCACACGGGCCATACCCATGCCATGTCATGTAGACCTGGGTACGTAAAGGGAGAAAGGAGCGTCCATGTATCACAGTAATCAAATACAAGATAACCTTGAAAGGACAGTAGATTAAAGCCTAAGGGGAGAAATAGCTCGATTGAAGAACTGACCACTCCCCGTATATTAGAAACTCATTGCAAATCAACTTCATTAGTGACTCGAGAAGATGGCAAACCTGTAAATAATCCACATCCGGAGCAGGCTTATACTCCGATATCAGAACTGCCCCTGCCCCTGACCCTTCCACAACAGATTGCGCTTGGGTTGGAATCTGTGTAGTGACTTCTTCATCAGAGCCAAACATTTGCAGATGATTCTGGTCTTCAATGCTCAAACTGTCATCGTTTTGATCTCTTTTGGCATATCCACAGAGCCACTATACCAGCACATAAAAAACAGAGGCCCCTGGTAGTAAATCATTAGTGAAAACCAACTGCGCATAGAAAGAGGTGATAAAGACAAGTTCAAGTTCACAAAAGCAGAAGCCAAATGTTTCGAAGTCTTAGAATAAAATAGATCATTTGATATAAGAAAGCTTAAAGTGGGCTTGAGTCCATATCATGGGGATAAAAGATAACAGTATGATGTATGTGTAATATTTTTATGAGATAAAGCCTACGAAGGTAGCTATAAATAAGATCAATATGCAGAATACTGTATCAGATATGGAAGGACTGAGGTCCATCAGTTGACAAGTGTAACCTATAAATCTTTTACAACCTAAGAAAAAAGTTGTAAGCTTTCAAACTCAAGTCAAAGAACCAATTCCAAGTCAAAAATCTCTTTATATGCATCATTTTATATGTTCCGTAATACCATGCGTCATTTTGGAGGTTGAAAAAGGGAAAAGAAACAGTTTCTTTGCTTTACATCAGAAGAAAAAAATGATATTTTCCTAAAGAACGACAGTTAGTAATAACACTTCCCTAAGATTTACCTATTAACATAATTCAGTGGCAATAAGATGAAACATAATTTCATTAACTTCATCAACAAAAATGTCATCTAAGCTCAGGCTATAGCATCTAAATGCAGCAATCTTCTCATATATGCAGATATCAAACCAGCTTTCTAAAAATTAAATTTCTTTGCGACTGCTACTAAAGAGAGTTTAGCAAATTCCCTCATGCACAATATACAACAAACATTCTTTCCATGTTCACAGCCAAGGTGTAGCAACAGTTAAAACATATATATGCACAAGAATCTAACTTTGACGTGTATGGGATAGCACAGGCAGATAATTATTTCCTAATTATCCCTCGTTCGGCGTATTCTTTCCATGTTCACAGCCTGTGCCAACTATATAACATGATTAACTCTTGTAAATATTCATATAATAGAATACCAAACATTCTGCAAAATGAAGAGTGAGAAAAAGAGCATCTAGAAAAAAGAAGGCTCTGTAGGGCACAAAGAGAAGCAAGCCTAAAGAAGGAAATGATGAATCTAGGATGCTAAATAAGGCAAGAAGTCCCTTTCCTTACAATGTCATTTAATATATGTAGATATGTATAGAACTATATATATCCTCGAGATTTGTATATACATATGCATACGAGATATCACACCGTTATATGCATGTTGTTCATGAAAAATCATTTATAAACAATATATATATGTTACTTATCAGTGTTAGTATTGCGAATGAATATATAGCCTTATGTGTAAATAGTGATTTCTGTTTTCAAGATAAATTGGTTTATTCTTGCATGAATCAATCCATATATACACACAAACTCATCAATAGATATAGGCAAACACAAATAGATCTAGGATAAATGTAGTCCACCGAATCAGCACATAAGCTGACTCAATTAATCCAATTTGTGAAAATTTTTACATTCAAACTGAAAATTGAATTTGGGTTTGCTTGTGTGCTATAAACAAAAGCTCAAAGCGAACTGAGAATCAGGTGAGATACATTTGAGGGTTCCAATTAATTCAAACAGATAAAAGATTAAACTTATCTTTCAATTCTCCACCACTACATTAAAGAGGAAACGCCAACTTCCATAACACCATAAAAGCATGTTGAAATTACAACAATAAGCAAGCCCAAGCTCAAATCTGAAAACTGTTGTACCCTAAACACTTGAATATAAGACACCCAATTCTCAGCAATCCATTATATAACAGAAAAATACATGCATGTGTGTGTGTGTGTGTGTGGTGCATCTATATATAGATATAGATACAGATACAGATATATATACATAGAGAGAGAGATGTACCGTATGGGTTTTAGAGGGATAGGACAAATTATGGTGGGATTTGTTTCGTCCAAAGCATCGTCTGAAAGAGTCAAATGATGATGAAGCAGAAGAAGGAGAAGTAGAGAGAGCATAAATGTGAAAGCGACTAGGGTTTGTAGTGTGGAAGAGCATTGAGGAGCTGGAGAAATCTGAAGGGCAAAAAGCAGAGAGAAGAGGCAACAATGGCCTCAAAGGTGTTGTCATTCTCCCTCTAAATTTCCTATTACTACTACTCCCCTACTCCTATTCTCTCACCCAATCAAGCCCACACTGATTTTCAAGCCAACCTTTTCTCCAAACCTTTTCTAGAGAGAGAGAGAGAGAGAGAGAGAGAGAGAGAAGGGATATGGGTGGGAGATGAGAAAATGAGGTCCTTTCTTTGGTTTTTTGTTTTTTTTTTTTGTTTTTTAAATTTAAATTTTCCATTTCTTTTTTTATTTCGTGAAGGAACATTTTTGTTTTCCTTTTTTTTATAAAAAAATTATTTTTTTATTTTTTGGAAAATTAGAACATTGTACTAAGAATGTTTGAACTTTGACTCGGAGTCTTTGATTTGAATAATTGGAATTTTTTTCATCAAAAAGATGGGAAGATATATTTTTAAAAATAAAGGAGAAAACAAATAAACAATCCATCATTTGTGGTATCATTTTGGTCAAAAGTATAAGCACGAGGAAGGCATGTGTGTGGAGCTTTTTTCAATCCTCAACCACAATTCAAAGGATGGAAAAGATTTTTAACTTTTGGGCAAAATCTAAATTGTTCAGTGAATTGTCCTTTATGTTTTTAAGTGGGTTGTTAATTATGA
>JAOTQH010000046.1:8412070-8424690 GCA_025631255.1 Cornus kousa
GACGATTCTACCAAGGGCAGCAGTCCAAATGCCACCTTCAACGGAGCTTTTTTTTTTTTTTTTTCCTCCCAATCATTGAAATTTCTATGGAACTGCACATCCCAAGAGGCCCTCCCATTATCAAGCTGATAATGATCAGCAACCATAGCCTGCTTATTCATTGAGATCCGAGGAAACCTACGAGCCAGAGCAAAATCCCCACACTAATGGTCCTCCCAAAAGCGAACATGACTTCCACTTCGAACTCTGAACCGGATCCGTTTGGAGAGCTCATCCCATCCTTTCTGGATATACTTCCAAGAGCCCATGTCTGCTGGTGATCTCACCTCCCTAGAAGTCCACCCTCCAACATCTTCCTTTTAATGACAGGCAATAACACGCCGCCAAAGAAAAGTCCTCTCCCTTCCAAATTCCCAAAGCCATTTACCCATCAGCGCCTTATTAAACAGCTCCAACTTTTGGATCCCCAAACCTCATTTTCTAATAGGGGTACAAACTCTCTACCAATTGTCCAAGTGATTCTTGAACTCGTCTCCCATGCCTCCCCATAGAAAATTCCGCTGAATTTGGTCTAGTCTATGAACCACCGTTATGGGCATCGAGAAAAGGGACATAAATTAGGTAGGGAGATTCGAAAGGGTGCTTTTCATGAGTAAGCCTTCCCCCTTTGCTCAAGTATTGTTTCTTCGACCTTGAAAGCCTCCTTTGAAAGCGCTCAACAACCGGATCCCAAACTGAAACTCTCCTCGACATGGTTCCCAAAGGGAGCCCCAAATAGGAAATTGGAAACGACCAAACTCTACACCCCAAAATATCTGCTAACTCATGGATAAACTCAACTTCCCCGACTTGAACTATCTCACTTTTCCCAATATTGATCTTCAGCCCGGAAGCAACTTGAAAACAAGCGAAGATGTACCTCAAATGTCTCAGCTCAACAACACTAGCATCGCAGAAAACAATATTGTCATCTGTAAATAGCAAATGGGAGATGGCCAACTGATTTGGAATGCGCCCCACCTTAAAACCTTGGATGAAGCTTAGCTGTTCCGCCCTCCCCGTCAACTTGCTGAAGGCCTTCATAACAATAATGAATAAGAAGGGTGATAGAGGATCTCTCTTGTGTAACTTTCTAAAGCTAACAAAGAAACCTGGGGACCCATTCACCAAGATTGAAAAGCGGGTAGTCAAAATACAATGGTAGATCCATGTCGTCCATACCTGCCTGAACTCCATCCTGACCATCAAATACATTAAAAAATTCCAGCAAACGTGGTCATACACTTTTTCAATATCCAATTTACAAACAATCCCCGGATCTCCACTTCTAGACCTGGCCTCAATACATTCGTTGGGAATTAACACTGAATCTGGTGCTCACCAACAAAAGCATTTTGTGACTACGAGATCACTCCATCCAAAACTTTCCTCAAGGACTTTTGCGATAATCTTGTACTCAATGCCAACTAAGCTAATAGGTCTGAAATCCTTGGCCTCAACGGCTCCACCCTTTTTGGGAACAAGGGTTAAAAAGAAGCATTCAATCTCTTTTCAAAGAATCCATCCACATAAGAAAGAATAATGTCAGTAAAATTTCCAAACACAGAGACCAATCTCTGGCCCACAAACCCAAAATGAAGGAAAAGGGTCTAAATGCATTACTAAGAGTCTGTGACTCTAACAATAGCTCCAAACGAATCCCGGAGACCCCGAAAACGCATCCCCATGCCACAGAAAATATAATACACAGGAAAAAAAGAAAATGATGAAAACAAAAAAGGAAAAATGGTACTGGTCTCTACATTTTCCGTTCTTACATGGAAGGTAGTGATTATTAAAATATTGTGTGATTGATGAGATGTATGTTAAAGTTGCAATGTCAGTGGGAAAGGTCAAGATGGCTAATACGCAAATATGCTCTATGGTAGTGGTACAAACTAGGGAGTGCTTATAGTTAAAAACAAAAGATATTAAATGATGAGTGTTGCAAAAATGAGGATGGATATTGATATGGATTAGCAGTCTACTAGAAATAAAAGTTTAATGTATTTCTGAGAAAAGCATTTGTAAATTGTTTAAGATAGCATCACTTTTAGATTGGAAGATGGGAAGCTATCTGTGGTTGTCAATCCATAAGCTGCAAAAAAGCAATTTATTCACTAATGAAGAAGAGTTCTTTGGTCGAACTTGAAAGCGCCATATGGGCAAGAGGAGGTTGAAGCAGAGGTGCTGCACTCCATAAGATGCTCCATTAAGAGAATTTATCCAAAAAAATAGAAAAGGAAAATACAAAAAAAAAAACAGCACAAGAGATAGCATAGCTTAAAGAACAAAGAAATCTTGGAAATTCATTGAATTCATGGTAGAACTTATTCTGCATTGGTTAAAAAAAAAAAAAAAAAAAATAGTTGTGGTCAGTCATCTTTTATGCTTTACTGTAGTAGCTGTCCATAGCTGTTATCGAGTATCTAATTATTTTTGGTCGATTTCAATGGGTTTTATTAGTCTGGGTCTAATTTGTCATGGTCATAGTTAAAGTCCTGCTGTCTGTTTATTTACTCTTTGAAATTTGACGGAGTTCAGTATTCTGAATTTTCAAAAGCCTTTGAAACTCGTTTTCTTGGCCTCTTTGAAGATCTAAGGTGCCTTTGGGCCCTTGTGTTTCTTTGTTTCCTTGGGTTCCGCTCCCCTTTTGAGCGTTTACAATAAAATCTTACTTATCAAAAATAAAAAATAAAACGAATGACAAAAGAGAGGGAAGTGTGTGTGTGTGTGTGGGTGTGGTTGTGGTGGTGGTGGTGGTGGTGGTGGTGGTGGGGGAGGGGAGGGGGCTGGGCCAACATCAAATAAAAAATTTCTATAGAACTCCTACCAAAAGATGATTATCTGACATTCCACTGGGGTCTTTAACATCTTGATCTACCTGAGCTCCACAAAATCCATCATCTTGAAGTAGTCTATGATAATGCTGATATTTACATTGATCAAAAAAGCCGCAGAACGCCTTGTTAATCTCCCTGATGAAACCAACAAGTTGGAGTCTTACTAGTTTACAGATCAACAGTAACTAGGACTCGACAATTTTAAAGGGTTGCACAGATGATCTATATACCATAAGTCAAAAAAATTTGAAGTGTTGAAACTAAAAATATATTACTCGACAAAAGTTTATGTTAGTTGATTACTAATCAAATAAAAAAAAAAAAAAAGTTTATGTTAGTTGGTTAGATATGTGAATCCAATCAACTCAAGTTTGAGGCATAATTTCTTCCATATCAAAGGCTCATAACCTCTGTATTGGCAGTCCCAGCACTGAAACATTAACCTAGTGCAGCAACTCCATACAAAAATGTTCCATTTAGATGGGGGGCATTATTTATTCTCCTATTCATTCCAGGTATATTACATATTCACACCCAAATGCACACTTACAAATGTACGTAGTGCCAGAAACCAAAGTTTTACATACCGGAGGAGGCATTTAAGTCCATATTGTCTCTTTCCTGGGTTGCATAATGCATCTATTGCAGTGATCCTAGTTTTACGTCTTTCGACTCTTTCCATATGATCAAAATCTCTTTTGTCCACATAGTCACCGACAAATTGGAATGAAGAAGCATACCTGCACCACTCAGACAAATGAGAGAGGAACCATTGTAACAAAAGTCATCTGAGAGACTGCTGTATGAATACCACTCTTCAATTTTCAAAGCAATTGAAAAAGTAATAGAGTTACCGAGTTAGGCTAATACAATCTATTATCAAAGAGCTTCCAAGAGTATATCATAGAGGTGCAAAATGCCATTGACATAATCCATATGCTTCATGTACCAAATATAATACTATTGTCACAAAAAATATGCATAATGATATTAAATTTTCAAAAGGGCATAGCCATATATACTTTTGAATTCTATATCATGAGAACTATTAACAGAGATTTTCAAAATAGGAGATCTGAAACAGTTGTAAGAAGTAACAATCAGAGTGGAAAAAAAAACACCTCACAAGGTAATCTAGCTCCAAATGCCACATCTATTTTAAGTTACACGCAAAATTAAACACACATTTTCGAAGGCATAATTGAGGTGTATTAAGATCTACGTAGTATATATTTACAGAGAGAATTGTATAAATATGGCTATTTAATAAATTTAAATCCTGGAGTCTAAAACCCGGAACATGATAAAGTATCTCCATGAAAAAAAATTTGTAACAAGTCACCAGAAACTACTTCTCTTTCTTTTTTTAACAAGTAAAATTTCCTTAAAGATGCTCAAAGGGGAGCACACCAAAGAACAACTACACAAAAGAATTCATCTCTACATCCTCAAACTGTCCACAAAATCTAAAAGTCCTCTATAGATTTACAATTCCTCCATGAAACTCAAAAAAATAAATATAATGCTTAAGCACCCACATTATTGCTTCCATACCATCAAAGGATCGCTTATTCCATTTGCACCAGACCCCACTAAATACAAAGAGGGGCTGCCTCCAAGCACCTCGAACTTTTCTTCCCACTATACTTCCATCCTCTTGCACATGCAACACCAGTTAATCACAAGCTACCGCCTCTTCCTCAAACTGTCAAGCGTCAAAATCCTCCCCAAAGCCATTGCCTATCCCAAGAACCCTATGAGGGAGGCTCTAGTCCTCCCAATTGCTTTTCACAGGAAGGTTGCCCTTCTGGTCACCTTGACAAATCTAATAATAAGACGTCACCACAAACCTACCATGAACCCAGCCAATTCCACTCATCAATACCCTCCCTATTCACATTTTGCTCATAAAGCAAACTGAAGAAGGCTATGATGTCTTCCAATTCCCAATCTGTCCCAAACTGCACATCCCATGATACCCTTCTATATCAAGGCAATAACAATCGGCTACCATGCTTTGCTTGTTTGCCGCAATCCAGAACAATATTGGAAACACACATGCAAGAGGTTCATCTCCACACCACGCATCCGCCCAAAAGTGGATGAATCTTCCACTTCTCACCTTGATTTGGCCATGTTTGGAGAACTCATTCCAAGCCCTTGCAAATGTTTCTTCATAAGCACACACCCGCTGAAGAAATCACTTCCTTGGAGCACCACCTGCCTCTTTCCTCCTCAACTTCTTTCTATAATTCTCCGCCACACACGGTCAGCTCCACCCCATATCTCCAAAGCCACTACCCTATCAAAGCTTGATTAAAAATGTTGAACTTCCTGACTCCAAACCTCCCTTTTGAATGGGACCATAAACCTTCACCAAATTCACCAAGTGGTATTTAAATTCGCCACCCATGCCACCAACAAGAATTCCTTTGAGCTTCTATGTCCTCTTCACTATCGAAGCAAGAATTTGAAACAAAGAGAGGTAATAGGTTGGGAGATCAGAGAGAGTACACTTGATAAGAGTGAGGTGCCATCCCTTTGAGAGATATGCTTCTTCCACCCTGCTACCCTTTTCTCAAACCTTTCAACCACAGGATCCCATATGGATGACATCCTCGTCAAAGCTCCCAAAAGTAAACCCAAATATGTTACCAGAAATGCCCCCCGCACCACAAACTAAAATGCTAGCCAACCTGGATACATTATCAGCCTCCCCAACCAACACAATTTTCACTCTTTCTAATATTAAACTTCAACTCAAGCACTACTTGGAAGCACACCAACAAACATCTCAAGTACCTCATCTGATCCTCAACCGCATCACAAAACACAATTTGTCATCTGCAAATAGCAAATGAGATGCTTCCAATTGTGCCGCTATGTTCCTTTGCACACCAAAGCCCCTAATGTAATCAAGAGCCTCTGCACTCCTGATCATCCTGTCAAACGCCTCCAAAACTATAAGAAAGAGAAATGAGGACAAAGGATCGCCCTCTGGAGCTACTACAAAAGCCTACAGGGGACCCATTCACCAAGGCCGGGAACTTTGCGGTAGAGATGCATAAAAAAATCCACCTTCACCACTTCTTGCCAAAGTCCATCCACTCCAAAATGTAAATGAGAAAAGTTCAAATCACAGTCATACGCCTGCTCAATATCCATCTTACATTACATACAATCTCTGGCTTTCCACTTTTTATTCTGGAGTCCACACATTCACTGGCAACTAGAACCGCATCCAAAATTTGGCAACCTCCCACAGAGATATTTTGAGATTCCGATATCACACCTTTGACCCTTCACAACCTCAAGGCAATAATTTTTTGACCATTAGCATGTCAATGCATCCGACAAGGCTAACATGCCTAAAAGCGCCAATGAATTTGGCATAAAGAATTTCTTTCAATATCATACTTAGAAACTAAACATTTACTCTTCCATATTTTATTTAAAGGAAACAGCTACTAGGATCTTCAAGAAGTGAAAAACCACTTCTTGGAGTTTTATGATGCCAAGAGTCAAGCCAAAATCAAGGCCCAAAGGCTAATACGAATCCCCAATCATACAAGCGGGTCAAATAGGGATCGGGATTAAGCCTTCTGCTAGGCACCTTATCTGTCTTACCAAAGCGAAGGGGTAGACAGTAGGGGGCAAGGGATAAGGTAAGAAGTTTTGAGAATTCAAGAGAAGGTCATGGCGAGACGAGCCATTTATCACGCTGATAGGTGTCCACACAAACCTCCCTTTTTCTTTTCTATTGCAATTTCTGGATTACTATATGATGATTTTTTAACTTTCCATATATATAACATATATAGTAGTTCAACTTCAAAATGCAAAGCCCCGACATATATGAATAGGTACAGCAGCATATCTGAGAATGTTTCAGCAAATAAAGAAAAATACATTTCATAGCACAATATCTAAATATACTATTACTTAATGAGTTAATGGTCATGCCTTTCATCAACTAAAATAATGGGCATGATAAAATGATAAATTTGTAGTGTACAAGAAATATATAAAGCAGTTATAGCAATTAATATGGTATCAATACCCAAGTTCTTTGAATGAATAATTCAATGGATCATACTCACCCTTTATAATTTGAAAACCTTTCCGTACCAACAATTTCTACAGCCTCGTTGTCTGCCATGGAAGGAATGAAAAGCATGCCAGCAATTAATTCGGGATTGATCATGAAACGGATCTCTTCCTACACAAGACAATAAAAGGTTAAGAAAGCTTTCAATGAAGTGTTCTACTTTGACCCAAATAAAGGTTGCAGAAGTACGAAGATGAGAAGAACCCATGCATGCAAACAGATGTCAGTAATATACAATATTTTAGAGTGTGGAAGCATCAATGCCTACTTTAAATATAAACCTTGAAACAATTCTGACTTGCTTTTAGGTCCAAGAACATCCACTTTGGCAAAATGATACCACAGATAAGTTTGCATCCAGTTTTTTTCCTCCCAGTACCCACGTGGGAGGAATCATAACTGGTTAGTAACTTTTTGACCACAAAACAATCCTGTGTATAATCATTGCGCTTAAAGCTTTTCAATTACATTCTTTTAATTTCTATGAAGCTTCTTTTTACATGTCCTCAATGAATAACTCTATTGAAACATGTTGAATGTGTCGATTCTAAAGGATCAAACCTGTACACAGCCCCTATGAAGCGCACCTCCCCCTAAATACTTGTTTGCAAAATCCACTTCAAGAGCTTCACTGGGTTGATCTTCTATCAAGCCAGACCCGCAAACCTATAAAAAACAAGAAAGAAAATATAATTATCCGAAACTAAGGAAACACCACTATCAAAAGTTTAAACTAAATCACATCCTTACAATATCTCATCCAAATCTGAACTTGAACTCACTTTACTGGACTATTCTATTCATTCAATATTTACCTCAAAACGGCAGAGGGAAGCAATTGACTTGCTCCAAAAATCATCCTTTGGATAGGTAACAAAAAGACAACTATATTACAAAGGGAGAACTTTCCGCTCAAATGAGATAACCCCCATAGGCGTAAATGAACATATCCTCTCAATGTAGTGAATGATGCACTTTATTTTGTTTTCCTGCTTCCCACTGTAATCATTGTATAGACTCCTGGAAGCAAATATATATCAGTTGCATCAACTTTTGTAATTCAGGAAAAAAGAGAAATAAATAGAAGTATGGAATGAGTAGACAACACAAAGAAATTTGGTCATTTACGAAGAAAATGACATTGCACCTCTCTAAATTGATTGTCACTATCAACAATAAAAAAATTGCTCGTAGAGAGATCTTAGAGCATTCTGGCAATACAACTGTCATTTCGAGCAATATTCCCAACATGCGGTAGCTTCTGACCATAACTAGTCAGATAAGAAAATTAAGGCCCTCAGTGCAGAGTAACAAAATAAAGCAGATGAATGACAAAGCAATGAAGCAAATATGCTTTTTTTAGCTACTTGAACAGTGCGTCTTAGAGAGTCGCTATATTGTCAATAAACTGCAGGGCATTTTATTTCAGCTGCTTGCCTATAATATCCAATTCTAATACTAGTTCTAGTTTCCAAGAACCACAGTCGGAAGTTTAAAGTTGTGACCTCCCCTATAGGGTACTTGACAACTTTCCTAACAGCAAAACACATCTAAAAGTTGCAATCCCCTGTTTTATACGTCACAGAGAAGAAACAAAATACTGGAAACTCTCTCTCAGTGATTCAATATTCAAAGAATACACACAGACACACACACACCTGTAATTCAATATCATATAAATAGAATAGTTTACCTCTGTGTGTGTGTGTGTGCAAATGTAAATTCAATATTCATAGAAACAAACTACTTGGGGACATACTGCCTATATAGGGGACTGCCTTAAACTTCGGCATGAAACACACATACAAACAGAAGCAATAAAATCAAAGGAGCATAAGATAAATTGAATAATGTTCTGCATTACTCTTAATTTTCTGCCAACATTCATAGAAATGGCTTCAAGCTGGCCAATTATGAAAAGTTCTTCTCTATTCAGAACCCCTCTTTAAATTTAATAAATTGTCACTAACCAATAATGAAATACTAAAATTATACTCCTCTACAAAAGTCAATACTTTAGCATTATACTAATATATAAAGGGAACCAAAGGAAAAAAATTGTAGAAATTAAACCATTCTGTTATAATGATATACATTGAATAATAAAAAACAGTTGAAAGAAGTTAAAAAAAGACGGTTAATGGACACATACGCAAACAAATGATCAAAGTTGATTGTTGGAAGATGTTTGGCAACTCTATCAGTGCTTGGAAACAAACAGAAGAAGGAACAAGCAAGAAGAGCACCAATCAATTCCTGAAAACAACATAGACATACATTGTCAACAATCAGACCATGAAAAAGACAACAGCAATGCATAGATGAAGGATGAATCTTTTGTCTAAGAGTAATGCATAAAATATGAAACGTATCAAATCCAATGTACTATGATACTTTCTAAGGTGTTGTTTACAAAATTCTGAATAAAGTAAGTGTTTACCCAATTAAATTCATTTGGTAATGCTATTTTAGATATCACTCATAAAAATAAGTTAAGAATGCAAAAATATTAAGTTAGAAAGACTTCACTTATCACCAAACCACAAATATAACCTAAGACTTCAGCACTTAAAATTCATCTCACCAAAACTATATTATATTTAAATCGAGCCAAGATGTACTTTCAAATCTCCTATGGTCCAACTTACCAAAAAAAAAAAAAAAATTCTCCTATGGTCCAGCAGCTATAGAGCAAAATGGTACCATGACACTCTGATTCAAGTGCCCCATGCAATAAGTTGCCAATGGCAGTCATAACAAAAATGGATTTATCTAAAATCACTTTTAAGAAACACAACCGAATGGTCCATTGGTTGAGAAAGAATACAAAATGTGAAAATGCATCTTACTTATGAAGTAAATAAGGATAAAGATACCATGTTTTATAAGATTCAATTGTTCTCTCTTATCTAGCTTTTCTCATTAACGGAAAGAAAAGAAACATCCCACATTTTGATATTCTTGCGCAATTTTCTGGTGACGGGGTTGAGTATAATTACATGAACTATAACAGTTATGCATAATTATGCTAATGTCCTGTGTATGTGCATAACTCAAATCTTCTGTTCAACAATGTACTAGGATCAACTATCAAGGGCAAATTGCAAAAATAGAGGCAGAATTAAAATTGGATATCCAAGTACACAAGGTAGCACAGTTATATAATTCTCTACTACACAATTATTAGTAAAGAATAAAGGGTGATATATCATACATATATAGGAAAAATCACGAACATCAATATACTTGTTGAGAATCACACTCTTAGTATTAATGAAGTTAACATATTAAATTAAACGTGAAAGGTACCTGGCTGAGGAGCACTATGCCTAGTTGTTGTGACTCCAATATCCAAAGACCTGTTTTAACTCTGTCATTGTCACCATTAATGACATCTGCATTCTTATAATGAGTTTCTAACAACAACGGAAACCACAACAGCAGATTCGCCATTGATGGGATTACCTCCCCAAACCATTTTGCCGATTCTGACCGAGACATCAGCTGTTCAAATTTGTACGACCAAGTTATATAGGCAAAAACTGAGCCTTACTAACAAATCTATTCATGAGATACATATAGAATCCGTTTATTTCAAAAATTAATGAGATACATTTACAGTCTTGTTCCATTTTGATGTAAAATATTTCTCAAAAAATGCTTTTATTATTGAAAACATTTCTTCATGTTTGGTTGATAAGAAAATGAATTACACAATCTTCTAAGAAAACAAAAATAGCTTAGAAATTTCCGTAAACCGTTTTTCGAAATTACACTCAAAAATCATATGTAGAGACAATAACCATTTGTATATGTATAGATACAAGGGTATAATCATATATAATAATTATATAAATGAGCATAGTACGTATATATACGCCTACCTATACGCACACATACATATAGATTTATATATCTGTGTATATAGATTTATTTGTGTACAAATTTCAATACATAATCAAATACAAAAGTATTTGCCTATCTATCAACCCATCTGTAAAATTGACAGCTAAATAAGTGCATGTTTATATAAATGTTCATTATGCATTTTATTAGAATTAGCAACTCATTTTCAAAACTTCAACCAAACACCAGGAAACAAGAAGAAAAATGACTTAATCAAGAAAATTTTACAATGTCAAACATTTTACCTATGAAACAAACAGAACCAAAGTGTAAAATATAAACTAAACCCTAATCAATTGATTGTGTTTAAGCGTAAGCATGCGGCTGAAGAAGCTAAGTTATGAATGTTCATTATGCATTTTTGTAAGAACTGGCAACTTATTTTCAAAAACCTCAATCAAGCGGTAAACAAGAAGAATAATGATTTCCTTCATAAAAAATATTTTCCAATGTAAAACATTTTACCATGAAACAAACAGCCAGCCAGAGAGTAGAATCTAAAATAAACCCTTATCGATTGACTGTTCTATTGATCCAATAACAGAGTAAGATTGGTAATGGTGATAGTGTTTACATACATCCTCAAAGAAAAGAGCGTAGCCATCGGCGGCTGAAGAAGCTAAGCGTTCGGCAGAGAAATTGAGACTGAGGGATTGCCTGGGAACCTCTCCGGATAAATTGAGGCGAGGAAGAGAACCTCTCCGGAGTCGACTCTGTTGTTTTGGGGGCCTTTGGACAACGCTTTCAGTGATTCCACCACTTGAGATGGCAAGAACAGAGAGGGTGATCGGAGAACCAGTGGTAAGTACGGTAGTATCGACTTCAAGTCTTCCCGGTCTTCCATTCTCTCTCTATATGCGTGCGTATATATGCATCCGTCCCTCAATGTACTTTTAGTATATATAAACACAGTTATTTCAAGCCTTCCCCCTCCTCTCTCTCTCTAAAACTGGTATCTGCTTGATATGGATGGACATCATGGACTGCCACCAAAATACTTTCCGGTGCCGACCGTGCGAAACTTGCACACAAGAACAATATTTCCGTCCTTTTGTACAAGGACTAAATTGTAAATTCCGATTTTGTTACTACTAATTTTCTTCGTTCCTCGGCATAAACATGATATTATTATGATTAAATTATTTTAATAAATTTGGTATATTATTTATTTATTTATTTTTGTCAACTATTTTTTAATAATATTATATATGTATATATATATATATATATATTTTTAAGGACTAAATGCTAGAAAGAGGTGAAGTGAAGAGGATCAAAATCCAAGTTTCTCCCCATAACAGGGATGCAAGTATTTTTATTTTTATTTTTATTTTTTTAAATTCAAGCAAGAAATACAATGACTTTTTTTTTT
The DNA here is from genome assembly GCA_025631255.1 of Cornus kousa. Classification (NCBI taxonomy): domain Eukaryota; kingdom Viridiplantae; phylum Streptophyta; class Magnoliopsida; order Cornales; family Cornaceae; genus Cornus; species Cornus kousa. The sequence goes on from JAOTQH010000046.1 coordinate 8,424,339, forward strand.
TGGCCGCAGTGACACCAAGTCAGGGAGGCCTCAAATTGGAAGAGTGATCATACCATCTCCGCTAAATTGAAAACTGCAGTAGGGCTGGGCAAAAAATTCGTGAGTCCGTGGATCCGATCCGATTCGATCCAATCCGATCCGTACGGATTGGATCGGATTTCTAAGCCCACGAATTGGTAACGGATTCAAAATTTGTGAATCCGTAATTCACGGATCGGATCACGGATTAACCTGTTAAAAACCGATCCGATTCGTGAATCCGATCCGTGGCTGATCCGTTACATATATATATATATATAATATTAATATTATATAATACAATTACTTATTTATTATTTACTGCTCTTGGACC
>JAOTQH010000046.1:8465344-8476626 GCA_025631255.1 Cornus kousa
CTCTTGATTGTAGTCGATAAAAGTCTATATTTAAAAAATTGTACTCGAAAGGAATGTCAACAAAGTAATTCATGGCATAGATCAGAATACTAAATAATGATTCAGATCCAAAAACTAGATTTAGTTGCACACTTTATTTACGACTTCAAACATCTCCCCACCTCTTTAAAAATGAAGAAATTATACCATTCAACCAAAATAAACACAACAAAAATATTTGTTTTCATTTGTGGGTGGTTTATATAAGTCAGTCCAAAATAAACGCAACAAAATAAATAAATGAGGCATTGTAATTGGGCAACTCTTGCATATAAGCATTATTACATTAACCCAGTTATGAGTCATGAGAGATGAAAATGTGACAGTGTTACACTCGCAACCCAAGGAGGCAGAAAATAAATCACAACAAAATAAATATTTCTTCCGTTCTAAAATACTTGGGCACTTATATAAAGCTATGAGCCTATAAATATAATATATTCAATACTTATTATGGATACGTCAAGTTTTTATTTAATTGTGTTTAATAACATAATTTTGAATATATTTTTTTATTATTTGAAATTGATGTATCGTCCACCAAAGTCGATAAAAAAATAAAGGGAAAAAAAAATGAAAAAATGAAAATTAGTCATACTTTCTAATTGCAATGATCAATAAGTCCTCAAATTTGTTATAGGACAACACCTACTAAGTATAAATGTTTCCAATCAAGTTCAAAAAAAAAAAAAAAAAAAAAAAAAAAAATTATCATATATTTTTGATAACTTATTGAAGGGATAATATACGAAGGGCATAATTGTATCAATTTAGGATTATAATTTTTACACCGAACTCGTTGCAGTGAATTGCTATATTATATTATTTTTAATTGGTCATCTATTTTATAAATAAATTAATAAATCCCTCCATTTATTTGTAATTTGTATAAATACTTTATCAAAAATAACTGGATTCGGTAATCCATTATAAATTTCGGTGTGAATATCAATTTATCATAAAAATTAGTTATAAATATTTATAAAAAATGATTTATATTATCCACTTAATAAAATTTTGTAAAACTTTAATGATCTTTACAATTAAAACTTACGATTAAACTATAATTAAAAAATAAAATAAACCCAACAAGTTGGGGAATGGGGAGTGAGCGGCGAGGAGGAAACAAAAACTCGGGAGCCGGAGAGTTGGTGTGACGCTGACTTGCCCTGAAGATGGGTTGTTGGCTGCTCAATTGTGGGACCATCAAACCCCAAAAGTAGATCTCGTTTCCTAACAATTCTCATATAAACAAACCCCGTTTGAATCCTAACATGAACTACCATTGTTAATCTCACTCTGCTCTCTCTCTAAAAATCTCACTCAATCATCCACATAATATATATATATATATATATATATATACACATTTCTCACCTGGTTGAGTGAGTGGGAATAAGCTGCCACTGTTGTTGTTGGAGGAGAAGAATGAAGGTGATAGAGAAGATCCGGTCGGCGGGGGAGGACAAGGTGGTGTTCTCGTTCGAATTCTTTCCGCCCAAGACGGACGATGGAGTCGACAACCTCTTCGAGAGGATGGAGCGGATGGTGGCGCACAATCCTTCCTTCTGTGATATTACTTGGGGTGCTGGAGGCTCCACCGCCGATCTGACGCTGGATATCGCCAAGCGGATGCAGAACATGGTTTGTGTGGAGACCATGATGCATCTCACCTGCACCAACATGCCCGTCGATAAGATCGACCATGCCCTAGACACCATCAAGACCAATGGAATCCAGAACGTCCTTGCTCTCCGTGGTGACCCTCCTCACGGCCAGGACAAGTTCGTCCAGATCCAGGGCGGATTTGCCTGTGCTTTGGACCTGGTTTGTCATTTGATTACTTCAATATATATATATGTTCATCATTTGTTCCAGATCTGATCTGATCTGATATGATGTGGTTTCTTCAATCTCTGATTTACTTGTTTTGATTATGCTCTGTTATGCTGACAATGTGTTTGATTGTGTGTTTGTTTGTGATTGATTGTACAGGTGAAGCATATTAAGGCCAAGTATGGTGACTACTTTGGCATAACTGTTGCTGGGTATCCAGGTTTTAAACGAATGCCTATCCTTTTTATCTTCCTGATACTTACATTTTCACCTGTAAATTTGATGCATGAATTACGTCACTCATATTGAATCAGATCAATATCATGAATAACAATATTTGAGCAATCAAATCAATTCACCGTCGAGAATTATGTAGTATAACAATGGAAGTTCTTTTATCCATTCCGAATCAAAAATTGTAATTTTGTGAACCAATTGAAGATCTGTATTGACAATGTACTATATGTTTTTGGCCTTTCTGATCAGAGGCACATCCTGATGTGATTGAAAGTAATGGTTTGGCTACACCAGAAGGATATCAGAATGATCTTGCTTATTTGAAGAGAAAGGTATCGTGTTTTCCGTTTGTTGCTTTCTTTTGTGGAGTAAATTGTCTTGCAAATGCATTTGTCACATGTTCATGGAACCTTAAAGCTTCCTCAATGTGACGCCCAAGATGATACGTGAAAACCCTTTGGAACTGTAATGATGAAAAGAATGTGGATATGATCATTCAATAGTATTTAGAAGGATTTGGTTCTGATATTGATTTTCCGTTATTGTTGTTATTATTATTATTATTTATTTATTTATTTATTTTGTGAAGCTGAACTAGTTTTTATGTTATATTTTTCTTGTAATAAAATGTGGTATACTCCAACTTAAGTGTTACAGTGTGAGAATAATTTATTACAGGATTTGTTTTAGGAAAACACCCCCTCCACATTTTCCAAAAATTAAAAAGAAAAAGGCTGGAGAAAACGAATGTAGTCTTCCAGAGCAAAGTTGGAAATGCTTAAAACATGTTGAACTTAGCATGCTTGTGATATTCCCTGTAGCATTCCCACATTTCCAGCTTAACCCCATAACCCCCTCCTTCACACACACACACAAGTAAACAGAAAAGGGTCATCTTTACTGATGGTGTGTTTATTTTGCAGGTTGATGCTGGAGCTGATCTTATTGTCACTCAACTTTTCTATGATACTGATGTTTTCCTGAAATTTGTACATGATTGCCGTCAAATTGGAATAAATTGTCCTATTGTTCCAGGCATCATGCCCATTAATAATTATAAGGGCTTCATTCGGATGACTGGTTTTTGCAAAACTAAGGTATGCAATCTCTTGAACATTGATCTTTTAGTAGGACTCATTCAGGGGAGTACTTTCATCTCAGATTCCGTGTACTTTATAGTGTTTGTTCTTGATTGATATATACTCGAGTCTCTTATTGTTTTAACAATAAATTTTTAAAATTTAAACTGCCCCCAATGTTTTCTCGTGCCTCCTAGGTTATAACCCAAGTTCAACTATCATTTTGAAAGACATGAAATCCTTTACCAATACCATAATGTAATCACCTTTAGGCTTTAGTGCTACTATCAGCATTTTTCTATACTTGCCACCCCCTGTGCCACCACCACCTTGTGCCACCATTAACATTTTGTTTCTTTCGCCGCCTCCTCATGGTCATTTAACATATTGAATTGTGCTGCATTTTTTTAATAAGTGAATTGTGCTGCATGTTGACGTGTTTGGAATTAAACTAAATGAAGAAGTTTAAGGTTGGGATTGAAATTGTTACGACTGATCTACAGAACCAAAATCTTACATTTCAAGTGTGAATTTCTAATTTTCTAGTATTAATATCAGGGTTGCCCTATATCCACTAAACTTTTCTTAAATTTAAGTAATATTACCAATGGGCCAGTGGCCTAACGGTATTAGGCTCTTACTTCCCAAAGGGAAGTCAAGGGTTCAAATCTTAGTGGAGGCATGTGTGTGAGTACCGCCAACTAAGAAAAAAAAATAATAAAATAAAATAAATTAGAATGCACATCTTATACATTGTAATGCAGAATCTGTCGTCTTCTATTTCTTTTTTCCCCCATCAAATGCATTTCTTAGACATCTCAAAATTTAATACTCATGACCCTAAGCCCCTGTGCTGGGGCTCGGTTCCCAAACTGTACGTGAGCTGCCTCATACGGCTCTTCCTACAAACGTGAACCCCCCTCTCTAACCAGAAATTTACTATAATTGCATTTACAAAACCAAAAGACTTAAAAAACCCTTCACCCTCCTATTCAACAGGGCTAATAGAGCTGAGTTTTGCACAATTTATTATCAGCGGCTTCCATAATTTAAAATTGTGGAGAGAATTGGCGAAGGGAATCAGTGAAAACATCTGATCTTGAGTTGAATGTGCATTCTAAATATAATTTCTTATTTCTTTCAACATATGTAAAACTTTCTTCTTTGTCCATTTGTGCTGTAGATACCATCTGAAATCACCGCTGCTTTGGAGCCTATCAAAGACAACGAAGAAGCTGTCAGAGCCTATGGAGTTCACCTTGGAACTGAAATGTGCAAGAAGATTATGGCTAGCGGGATTAAGACATTGCATCTATATACACTAAACATGGAAAAATCAGCATTGGCAATTCTAATGGTCGATTTTATATTCTGTAAAATCATTTTGCTTGAAAGAGTCTATAATATTGTTTGTGTGATTAATGTTTATATTTGAAGTTGGGCCTGACTAGTAGACTTGTGTTGCCAGAATCTTGGACTAATTGAAGAGTCCAAAATTGCAAGGCCCTTACCCTGGAGGCGCCCTACAAATGTTTTTCGTGTTAAAGAAGATGTTCGGCCAATATTCTGGTATGCAATATAGACAGAAATTGAATCTCACGATTCAAATTATACTGTTTAGGGATGCATGGCATTGTGTAAAAGCTTTAGTAAAAAAAGGTCTAATCTGTCCAAACTAATGATGGTAGGGCTAATCGTCCGAAAAGCTACATATCAAGGACTATTGGTTGGGACCAGTACCCACATGGGCGATGGGGTGATTCTCGTAATGCATCCTATGGAGGATTGACTGACCATCAGGTAAGCATGATTTATCAAATTCAAATATTTTTTTCTTGTAATTTCACTCTAAGTACAATTAGATAATATTTCAGTTTCTTTGATTTGTCTCAATGAGACTCTTTAGCATTCCTGTATTAAATTATCATTTCTAGGCTTCATGTTCTTGTTCTGTATTTTGTGTATAGATATGTGTGTGCACGCATGCGCGTGTATATTAATTTGCTTCTAATGGTCAATAATATTGGATATAGGCCATGTATCTCGAACACGTTTATAATAATTTCATATGCATCGATGCATGTTTGTTGTGTATCGCCTACTTGATGACGAAGTAGGGTCTTCTGCATTGTCATCTTTATCATCTTGTGATAAAGAAGTGAAGAATCAGGGCCATTCTATTTTGACCACAGTACACCAACTGGCCTTAAATCTGAAGTTTTTGAGTTCTAATATCCAAAAGCAGTCGAGTGCAGATTCATTGGTCATAATAGGTTTACTGTTAATATCACTATTGTATTTTTTTTTGTTTTTTCTTTTTTTCTTCGTTTTTTTTATTTTTTTTTATTTTTAAATAAGCAACCTTAAACATCAATCTTACTTTCAAAGATTCATGACTGGAAGATTCGAGTTGTCCAATGATGTGAGTTTTAAGATAGAGCTATTGATGCTATTTCACAATAATTCCTTAATTTGCAGCATTAGATAAAGTTTAGTTTGGGCTGAGCGATTCTTGAAGGCTCTTTGTTGAATTTATCAAATGTTGAGCTATTTACAGTGCATATCTACGTGCTGACTAGATATGCAGGTGGTCTGAAAGGTGTCTGTGAACACCATAATAATTTTTTCCCCCTATATGAAGAAGAAAGCCGCTGAGGCTAATAGAAAACCTCTCTATGTTCGATAAATATGCATGGGTGCACATTCTTTTTAGATGTTACTTCGTATAACGTGAGGATTTTGGCTTCCATTTACTACTACTCCAAAACCTTCTTTAATGAAATCCATAAATCTGACTTTCTTTTTCTTTTCTTCTTTTTTTTTTTAATTATTTTTATTTTTTATTTTTTATTTTATAAAAAAAATAATAAATAAAATAAATAAATAAATAAATTGATTGATTAATGACAAGAACCTTGAATAATTTGATACTTGAGAAACATATCCACTGACAATATTGATTCCTTTTTCATGTGGCATGTTGTGATGTTCTCAACAGTTTATGCGACCACGTGCACGTGATAAGAAACTTCATGAAGAATGGGCTGTCCCTCTGAAAAACATCGATGATGTTCATGAGGTACAAGTTCTGAATTTAAAAATATGTTTCGTCTTCTAAGGCGGATCAAATATGAGTTCCCATATAAATGTGCCTTTTTTGAATTGTTATATATCAGAGATTTATGAAATTCTGCCTCGGGAAACTGAGAACTAGTCCATGGTCGGAATTAGATGGGCTTCAGCCAGAGACAAAGATCATTAATGAACAGCTTGGAAATATTAACTTGAAGGGTTTCCTTACTATCAATAGCCAACCATCAGTTAATGGAGCAAAATCTGACTCCCCATCAATTGGTAAGTGCAGAAATGTGTGCTCGAGTCCTTAACATTTGTGCTTTAGTCATCTTTTATATCTAAATGCATTTAGTTTTGGGGGCCAATTTGCAAGACAAACCCTATGATCTAAGTTTTTGATCTCATTGCAGTAGTAAATCACACTTACTCTTTCCATTTGGTTCCTACTTATATGACATTAACACGAAGCACACAAGTCAAGAACTTGCAGGACATGGAGCTCTATAATGGCACTTGTTTCCATCTGCATGTCATCAGCTGACATGCATTTTTAGTCTTCATAAAATATCAAGCTGATTAAAGCTTATTTCCTGTCATGATGATGAAAAGAAAATGTTTATATGTTTGTTTATTTTGTTTTTGGCATATGTGAATAACAGGTATGGTGGTGATACTCTCTTTCCTTTATGAGATTAGATTTATATTCTCTGATGAAGCAAACCATGTCAAGATATTCTGACAATGCCTGTCAACGCTGACTGACTGCTTGGCATAATCAAAATATGTTTTGCAGGATGGGGTGGACCGGGTGGGTATGTTTATCAGAAGGCCTACCTAGAATTTTTCTGCTCCAAGGAGAAGTTGAATGCTCTCATTGAGAAATGCAAAGCTTTCCCATCCCTAACCTACATTGCTGTGAATAAAGAAGGGAGCTTGTTATCTAACATCAGCGAAACTGACGTGAATGCGGTGACATGGGGAGCCTTCCCAGCAAAGGAGATCATCCAGCCTACTGTCGTGGATCCTGCCAGCTTTGTGGTGTGGAAGGATGAAGCATTTGAAGTCTGGTCAAGAGGATGGGCTCAGCTATACCCAGAAGCGGACCCTTCCAGGAAACTGCTTTTAGAGGTTGGTGCTCTTCAAATGCTTTGCGACGTCTCAAGTTAACTTAGTTGTTCACTAATTGAATTGCTTGATTTCTTGGTCGTGACTGCAGGTCCAGAGCAGTTATTTCTTGGTCAGCTTGGTAGATAACGATTACATCAATGGCGATTTGTTTGCAGTTTTCAAAGATTTCTGAAATTAGCGGCTTTACCCGTTATATCGATCTTTCTTGAAGCCCCGCAAAAGCCATTGGCTATGAAATATTATGATTATTGCCACTGATACTGGTGGGCTATATCCTTATTGTTATGTAACATCATTATTCCTTGGGATTTTATGTTCCCTCTCGCCTTCACCGTGCAAATTGCATACGAGATGGCAGCTGATTTACTTTCAAAAATGATAATTTCTTTTGGTGTTCTGAATAATTATTGTTTGAATATTACGAGTGAGTTGATGTGTTGTGTAACAGCTAATTTTGCAATATTACATTCTTTACCCTTTAAATGGAGCACCTACTTTCCATAGCATGTCTAGTTTTTTTTGGGGTTAAGTGCAAAAAAAAATCTCTCTATCATCTATATAGTGATTTGGTCCAAATAGCCTAATAGAGACTTAAAATGGTGATAACCAGAATAAATTAATTAGTATAAATACATGTAATGTAAAATGACTTTCTTTTTTTTTTTTTTTTAAGAATTTTGTTTGTTTGGGACAAGAATAGAATAAATATGGATTTGTTCAAAAATAAGATAAGTTAAATCAAACAATTCCAAAATTGGATATAATAAAACCCAAACCAAATAGTCTCAATTCCTACCCACATGCCCATAGGGCTACAACTTGGGAAGGCTAACTCAGCCGAACCCAAAAGCTCAATTCCTCCCACAACTTGGGCAGGCTAACACATCCTAACCCAAACCCAACCCAAAAGCTTTTGAAATTTGGACTTAAAATTTACAAATCGGGCTCATGTTCGAACTAAATTTTGTCAAAAGTCAAACATGTTCGGGTTGGGTTCGGGCTCAACCAGAACCCAACCCAAAACCCAATATAAAAAAAAATGTATTTTTATTTTTTATTTTTTTTTCTCCTCTCTCTCCTCTCTCTTCTTTCTCTTTCTCTTTCTCTTTCTGCCGCCTCTGCTGCCGCCCCCGTCACTTCCAAAAATTAAAACATAACCCATAAAGACAGCGGCTGAAGCTTGCAAACGGCAAACCCGAACTGGAATAGATGGAAACTGAAAGATATGGGTTTTGATTTTTGGAACAATCTGAAATGATATGCCGATATGGGTTTTGATATAAGAAATAGGTTTTGAACTTTTGATTCTTGCTGACAGATAAATAAACTATTCGCAGAGACTATTGAAGTAAAATTGGCTGTCAACAAGTTAGCAAAAGAGCAAGAAGAGAATGATAGATTTGAGAAAACAAATTGATGAAAACAAACCGTGGACAGCCCACTTACAAAACATTCAACAATCCTCAATCTAACAAGTCCATTAAGGAGCCCAGTATAGCAAACAGAGACTAAACTAGTCTAAAGTGGTCAATAGACTATTCTTGTCGAAGGCATACATACATCCGGTGTAGAACAGGAGGGGCTAGAACTACTGGGACAGAATTGGTGCATTCCATTTAACTAATGGGTTGTCTGAAACTGTTCAAAAATTTGACTCGTTTATCTCATCAATTTGTCCAATTTTGTGTAAAATTGAGCCACTGTTGATGACTCAGAGGTGCAGATTTGAACAATCATTTTTCGTCGGGAGGATTTTTTATTTAAGATCTTCCTCTTTGAATTCGTGAAATGTGAATGAATTTGAGTGGCATCCATTTAAAGAAGATTTCATGACTTCAATCATCAAGAAGAGCAAAATAACCCTAAAATACTCAGTCCAATTAATTCATCCTTTGCTCACCATACGAATTTGATACAACTTGGTAATAAAAAAGTTCACCGCAATAAAGTAAGTAAATCTTTGTCTAAGGTTCCGTTTGTTTAGATGTAAAATATTTTTCAGAAAATATATATTTTTTATTTTCTAGTGTTTAGTTGTCGTAAAATATTTACAAAGAAAAAATATATTAAAATTTAACAAAAATAATTTATTCATAATTTTCGGTAAGTTATTTTGGATGTTCCGCTAAATGGACTCAATCTCAATCTCAATGTAAACTTTTGCCCAACACCGACAAAGTAAAAATAAAAATATTTTACGTTGAAACAAACGAAGTCTAAACCAAAAATCAAAAGAGTAATAATATGGAGGGATGAATATATTATTCCTTTCTTCAGGCAGGTAATGTGGGAATTTTGATGCTTGGCCAATCTTTTCCAGAAGTATATTTCTTTTCTTAAGAGATATTGGCAATGTCGAGTCAATACCCTTGTCTTGATATACCAATAGTGTGATTTTAGTTACAGTTTTTAAATTTTCATTTATTTCATTTTATTACACAGTCCGTGACAATTGAAGATGAGTTATATTTAACTTTTGGTTATATATGCATTTATTTTCTAGACGATATTGTTGTAGTCACACAAATTATAATCATACATAAATTGATTTTTCCCATGTTAAATACAATTAAACATTGTAATGAGATTTGTAGTGAAGTTAATTCCATATCTTTTATCTTTTATTATTTTTATTTATTTAGTTTAAATTGAAAATTCAATTTTCAATCAACTTGATTAATTAGGTTAGATTTAAATTAACTTGAATTTATATTAATTTTTTATCAACTCATTCTCTTGAGTTCGATCTTGTACACTTTGAATAAAATAATTAAAATAAATAAATTATTTTTATACAAAGTGTATCCACAACGGCAATATCATAATATATGCATATCAATATTTAGGAATTACAAAGTTTCAACAGGATGCCACTAATTTCTTTTCAAGCAACCTAATTGGATCCATCAAGTCAATGTTAGGGAAAAAGAAATTTTTGCCTACCACTATTTATAGAAGAATGATGTGACCAACACTGCGAAACGAACTTGTTTTGAGACAATAATCAATTGGGATCACATGTCATTAATTAAAAAGATGCATAATTTAGGTTTCACGTGAACAAAATTGTACTTCATATTCTCAAAACTGTTTATAAGATGGTTTCATTTCTAACACTTCCCTGTAAAAACAGAAGAAGAAAAGATTTATTGGAAATATCAAAAGTAAAAAAAAAAAAGAAAATAATTTTATTGTCCTATGTACATTCATTAATTCTTGGGTAAGGAGTCTGGAATAAGCAAAGGAACTACAAAATTAAACATGAATATGTATATATATACAAGAGCGAAGAAAATGCATACTCATACAGGCAACAACTTTAATTTCAAAGTAAATAATTAGAGACTTTTAACAAAACCTAGGAAATTAATGAATTAATTATTCTTGAGAAGTTGAATTATTGGGATAATTATGGGTTCGATTTTCTTAATGAAATATTATATTTTACTCATGTACTCCCTCCGTCCCATATTAATTGTCCGTATTAAAAAATTTGACTCACAATTTTTGTGAGGCAAAGTTTTCCCAAATAGACATCTAATATAGGATGAATATGGTTACCGAAATAGACATTTAATATGGGACATAAGTGGTATATAAGTATAAAAAATGAATATGACTAAAAATGATTTCAAATAATTTAAAAATAAAAAGTAGTAGTGAGTCAAAGTTTTTTAAATGGACAACTATTATGGGACGGGTAGTATTTTAGAAGTTGATCAAAGAAAAATTCTCAATAGCCAGGAAAAAAACAAAACCAACATATGCTTCTTAATTTGTCCTTGGAAACTTCTTGCGCACATCCTTTCTCTATCTAAAGTATTATAAATAGCAACTCCTCTCTTACACAAAATCATCAACTAGAAATGAAGACAACAAGTGTTTCGT
>JAOTQH010000047.1:32775-44277 GCA_025631255.1 Cornus kousa
GTGTAGAACCTCAAGACTCAAGATCATGTTGGAATTGTTAAGTATGAAACTAATTCTAAATTCAATTTAAGAGAAAAATGGTTTTGTGATTTTATTAATTCTAATTGCAAATGAAATTAAAAACCAGAATTAAACTAAATTAAACGAGAATGGATAACAAGAGATGGGGACTTAAGAAGATTGATTTCACCACTAACCTCATAATCATGGCCAATTATCATAAATTTGGGGAAGTTATTATCATATATATTTTATGAGTCATGTGGCTACAAGCACATAATGATCTCGTCAAGAGGATTTTCGTAATCAATTATTAAGTATAACTCATCTTCAGTTGACATAAATTGTTTACCTAACTACTCTAATTTACAGTGTAGTACAAATCGTCTTCCCTAAGCATGAACTATCAAAATACTTGTTTGCCCAAACAATTAAAACCACTGCATAATTATCTTTCAAATAATCACAGAAAATAGGAATGATTTTGGTTCAATTAAAACACAATTAATTTCTAAGATAAGAAAAGAATTCCATTGAAATTGATTATAAACTTTAAAATCCAATCACAATAGTACAACTAATGTAATTCTCACAATTATGCAATCAATACAGATGTATATAAAAATTCCCAAAAAAATAGATAATTAAACCATGTTACTTGGTTTGGCTTACATTGATTGCCTAAGAGATGATTTATCTACTCATGGAGAAGGTAGAAGTCTTCAATGATGTGTTGAACACCATTTCCATTGATTGGAACTTTGATTGGGATCACCTTCTTCAAGCTTCAACAAAGAAAAATTAGTCCAAACCGCTAATATAATCTCTCGTGTATTTTTTTCTTCCTCTCTGCTGGACATATTTCTTTATATCTATATGTTGTAGGCTTTCCTCCTAGAGAAATGAAATAGAAAAAGCCCGACAAAAGAAAGAAGCCTAATCAGTCTTCTATATTTTCTTTAGTTTGTAATACTATTTTGACCTGTTTGCAGTACGAATCTCAAAATTTCTATTAAACACTAAAACGACGGACTTTGTCTTTTTTCTAGAGCCGCTAAGTTTGCCCAATATCGAGTTTTGGGTAAAAGTTACGCCCAAAACATTGAAGCGGGTTTAGAATTTTCTACTCAAGTTGTTTCCTTATTTGAATAGGAAAGCTTCTTAATTTCCTTCATATAATAACCCAAAGCGAATTTTGCTTGCTGGAAACTCCTTTAAAAGTTTTCTAGAATTATCCTTAAATGATCTTGGCCATTAGCAAGTTACCTTAGATACTCTAGCTTTTGCGGTTTCCATTGACATAATTGACTTGAGTTATGAAGATTACTTGAAAATGCCACGAATCAAGAAAATAACATAAGTATAATGAAGTAAACATTACTAAGGTATTAAAATATGCAAATCTAAGGACTCAAAAGTGCAACATTCAGCGCTTATCAGCTACCTGGGTAGGTAGGGTGGCCCTACAGCAATGAAGATATTGCGAGTTCAAGTGGGGGAGAATGTTAGAAGGGAAGACTTATTCCACATCGGATTCAAATAGGAAGTGAAATGGGTATAAATAGGTGGGTATGCAACACTACCCAATAGCTTAAGTTTTGGGATAAATGGATAAGCGTTCATGTGTTACAATAGGTTAATAGAGTGTTTACAATACCAGGGGAGGGGGAAGGATAATAAAGTCTTTTGGTTTGACAAATTTATTTAATTAAACTATTATTAAATTAGATAAAGGTATGAAAGACATTTCATATTTTTAAGGGAGTTCAAAGTAATAAAGGTCAAGTACTCTATCTATATGTAATTTGTCCAAACCTTAGGGGAGATTAGTGTAATTTAACCTAGCACTGCTTACTTAATGTCTTATATTATTGCAAAGGAGTTTTTCAAATAAATTGTTTTAAGAATCGGTTGATTTTTTAAGTTGTTATTATTTACTATCTAATTTGTATTTGCTAGTTTAAACTAATTCTTTGGAATTATATGATTTTAAAAATGATATTTTGATATTTTGAAATAAGAATTTGGAATGTATTTTGGACTTTAATAATAATAATTCTTGATATATTTGTAGTTATTTTATTTAATTCAATCGCAATAAAAATGTAATTTTGAAATATACCATTTTGTTTTTTAGTATCCTAACTCTATCCATGTGTATCTTTCCGGTATATTTTTTATTTTTTATTTATTTATTTATTTATTTTGGTTTTGGGATCGAAATACATATTTAAATCTATCTTCTTTAATTAAAAGGGGAAAAAGACAAAAAAGAAAATACAAATATATAAAATTAAAAATAGAAAACACTAATATATATATATATTTATGCTAGAAAAGTAGGAGAGTCTAACAGGGGCACACCCTGGCATTCTACCAAGTAGCCTACAAGGTAAAACCCAAATAGAAACACACTTTCCAAGATCGCATATAACTATTTCTTTAAGAATAATTATTAAAGAATTTTTGCTACTATGAAAACAAACACATATTTTGTCTTGATGTTTATAATGAATGGGATATTTTCGCGCGAAAATCATGTCTGCTTTATGTATATTCTACTGTAAAGGAAAAGTTACAGGAAACTCTCCCTTCATCTCTCTCTCTCTGTCTATATATGATTCTACTGTAAAGGAAAAGTTATAGGAAACTCTCCCTTCATCTCTCTGTCTCTTTATATATATACAGTATATGCTTATGAGTATATGTATTTCCCGGACTTTTTCGTACCCCATACAACATTCGGGAAATTGCGCGGTGGTTTCCTTAACTGAAAATGGTTAATAGTTACTACTGGGCGGACGTTGGTTGCATTATATATCTGTTGTGTACGTACGTACGTACTACATCAAAACTGAAACCACATAAAAGGGACCTCTCTCTCACTCCTACTGTGTTAAAGAAAGAATACTACTTACTAGTAGTAGCAATTAGTAAGGTATGACTCTTCTTCTTCATCACCATGCATATGCATCATCATAATACATACATACATATATATATATATACACATATTACTCATAGTTATCAAAACATGCACGATTAAACCATCAATAACCATATTGTTATATATTATTGCATGCTCATTTTAATTAACAACATAATGATGATGGCTTTGCAAACTTTATAATATTATTATCTTTTGTGCATTGACAATTTATTGCTTCTCTAGCCTCTTATGTAACAGTACTTCTTAATCATATATTCATGACAGTTTTCTTTGTGCTTTATATATATATTTGGAAATAGGAAATTGTAATGTAAAAAATGTATTAAATGGCATGGAAAAGGAATCACTTAATTAGACGTACAACTATTTTTTTTTTTTTTTTATTTTTTTTGCTGGTACCTATGGTTTTTTTGATGCTTGAGGAACTCATGCAAACTGTTTGTGAAAATGAGTGAGAGAGGCCTTAATAGAAATTACAAAAGATTGATTATATCAGGCTTCTACGTTTAGTTTGGTTAAGTTTGCTGTTTGTTTGTAATACTCATATTCCATTTCTTCTGAAATTATGTGTTTTGTAGCAAAGCCAGAGAACTAATGAGGATGGCGATAAAATTTCTCCTCTTCGCACTCTGCTTATTGGACTCGACATGGACCTTCGCTTTTAATGTTTCCTCTGATGGGTTAGTGAGAATTGGTCTAAAGAGGAGGACTTTGAACCTCAACAGTATAAATGCTGCAAGAATCACCAGAGGAGAGGTTACCTATGCCAAAGGTCTAGGAAATATCACTAGAAATTTGGATGATCCAAAAGATAGCGTTGTGTATCTCAAGAATTATCTTGACACCCAATATTACGGAGAGATTGGTGTTGGTTCACCCCCACAGCACTTCTCTGTCATCTTTGACACCGGCAGTTCCAATCTTTGGGTCCCATCTTCAAAATGCTACCTTTCTGTAAGTTCTACTGTGAATACAACTTGTTGAAATGCTCTTTTAGTATATGGATTCAGTTCTTCAAAATGATACTTTTCTGCAAGTTCTACTGTAAATTCAAATTGTTGAAACGCTCTTTTGGTATATAGATTTAATTTTAGAGCATAACTCCTTGCAGATTTCTTGCTATATGCATTCTAAGTACAGGTCAAGGCTGTCCAACACATATACAAGAATTGGTAAATTGCCTGTGCTTGACTTTTAAGTACTCTTTGATCTTTTCATGAGCAATACGTGGCTCTATATAATATTCTTGAAGACATTTTTGTTGTAATTGTAAAGGGGTTTCTGTTCCATTCTGATGTAGGCAGATCTTGCAAAATCCATTATGGTTCCAGATCAGTGTATGGCTTCTTCAGCCAAGATAATATGAAAGTTGGGGACATTGTCATCAAAGATCAGGTGCGTGCGTGCTTGTTTGTATTGAGTTTATATTCCTTATGTATTTGTATCATGCCAGCAGATCAGGTTCATGACATTTGTAACCCTTCAGGTGTTTGCTGAGATTACGAAGGAAGGATTTTTTAGTTTTTTGTTGGCACAATTCGATGGAATACTGGGACTTGGGTTTCAAGACATTGCTGTTTGGAATGTTACGCCAGTGTGGTATAGATCTTTCATCATCTTACTATAAATTTTATGTTACCTAGTCTTTTGTGTAGTTTTGGCATAATTTGATTATTTAGTGTACTACTGCATGACTGAGAAGATAAAAAGGATCTTTCTCTGTTTTGGATATATATATATATCCTTCTTGCTTTGGATTGCTTGAAGCAAAATTGTATTATGAGCACAGGTATAATATGGTGCAACAAGGTCTTGTGGGCCGGAAACTCTTCTCTTTCTGGCTTAATCGAGATCCAAAGTCAAAGGTGGGAGGTGAAATTGTATTTGGTGGCATTGATTGGAGGCACTTTAGGGGTGATCACACTTATGTTCCACTCACTAGAAATGGTTACTGGCAGGTGTATGAGATTTGAAAATTTTGTTTTTGTATTTTTTGGTTTATTTCTCTCATTTATTTTTCCAAAGGAGTTGCTACTTAACATCATACCCATTAACCTTTTTCAGATTGAGGTGGGAGATATTCTTATTGAAGACAATTCAACAGGTGATTAGATTTTTAATCCACATGGTTTTTATTCTTTTATCCTTTCACATATTTATTTTTTCTCTTACTCTGAAAGATAATACGTACTTTTGGGAATATTATGTAAGGGCTGCGCAATCAATAGTAGTTTTCCTCGCTTGCTAGTGAATGATCTCAGACATTCACTTTCTGATTTATTCACTGAAAAAAAAAAAAAAAATTGGTTATTTACTAAAGAACGAAGAGAAAATAAAGAGAGGAGAATATAATAGAAGATGAGAGTAAAAGGTTAGAAAATTTTGATCTGTTTGACTATGGAATATTAAGGGGAAGAAGAGAGGAAGAGGAAGATGGAGCTTACTCAAGCTCTGTTTATGAATTCTACATTGAGCTTCAACGTTTTACTTCATACAAAACCATTCAAAGTCACCTAGCTTTTATTTTTATTTTTTAAAATCCTTCAACCCGCATGTGGCCTCCTTTTGTTCAACACATGTATCAATTCTTATTACCAGGGTGACAGTGTGGATTGAACACATGACTTTGCCTGCTGTGATACGATATAAACCACCATCTACTCTAAAAGCTTAAGCTATTAGAGGGGATGTAACATAAATATTTAAATCTTTCACCAGAAGGTAATGCTACGGGAAGTGAAGACCAAAGTTAATGTGGGTGGAGTTAGTGAGGAAAGATATGATAACATGTGGTTGACTGAGGTTATGGTCTTAGATAAATTGAAATGCAATAATAGGATTCATGTAGCCGACTCCAAGTAGTTGGGAAAAGGCTATTGTTTTTTGTTTTTCTCACACATTCACAAAATATTTTCAGGTCTTTGTCTGGGTGGCTGTGCTGCCATAGTGGATTCAGGGACATCCTTTATTGCTGGTCCAACTGTATGCATTCACGTCTTAAAATCTTCTTCTTTTTAGTGACTATTCTTCTAATCAATTTTTGCTAGCCCTATTTCAGACCATTGTGACTCAAATCAACCATGCCATTGGAGCCGACGGAGTTGTGAGCTTGGAATGCAAAAATGTTGTTTCAAAGTATAGCAATTTGATATGGGATTATTTAATATCAGGGGTTTGTTGATTTTCCTTCTATTTTTTCTTAACAATAATATCAATTTTTTTTTTTTTTTGGTGAGCAAATGGAGATATATTTCAAACATTTTGCTTCTCCTGCCAGCAGTTACAACCTGAAAAAATATGTGTGGAGATCGGACTGTGTGTATATAATGGAACTCAGTATGTAAGGTGAGGCTGTATTTCTTTTGGTAGATGGTCTCATTTGAATGTTTAATCTTGATCCTAGTAACATGAATGAAACTATATATAGTGCTGGTATTGAAACAAATGTGGAAAGTCAAAACACAAGGGGTGTATCAGTTGATGAGAATGCTTTCTGTGCTTTCTGTGAGATGACTGTTTTTTGGATCCAAGTAGAGCTTAAACAACAGAAAGCCAAGGAAAAAGTATTCAAATTTGTTAATGAGGTGATTCTATTTTTTCTAACAACCGAACATATTTATTCTTTGTTCAGATACTATAGTTACTTGCACTAACAATTCGACTCCTTACTGATTGAAGCTGTGTGAGAGGCTCCCGAATCCTAGAGGAAGATCATTTATCAATTGTGATAAAATTGATACCATGCCATATGTTTCATTCACGATTGGAAATAAATCGTTTCCCCTCTCTCCAGAACAGGTGTGCTTTTCTCGACAACCTGTTCCTTCAACATTATGCTTTCTTATAATTTATTCAGAAAAAGCAAGCATCGCGGCGAATCGTTGTCTTTTTGCAATGATAAAGGAATTAAGGTTTCAACCAACGAAAACAATAGGTTGACAGTACTAGACTGCTTTTTTTCTGGTTTTCACAACAACCATCTGCCTGCTGTTGTGAAACAAAATTATCAAGCCATACGGGCTCTGTTTTTTCATTGTTGCATGCTAGCAAACTTAAAATTGCTCAGATATGCTTGCTACTTAGGATAACAAGAGGCAAAATTTCATTAGAAACCTGGAATGGAAAACTTTGGTCAATTATTTCTTTTTATTTTTTTAAAAAGGGAAAAATAGCAAAGCATTTCAAGTTTGTGAATCCTTAGAAGCATGTTTATTGTTTTCGAAATTAATATTTTTCTGTTTGTGGCATTCTTCTAGTATATTATGAAAATTGAAGAAAACTGTTCTAGCATCTGCTTTAGCGGGTTCGTTGCTCTGGATGTGCATTCCCCACAAGGTCCCCTCTGGTATGTCATTCTATTTTACTGTCATGACCTTGATTTGTGTATGGATTAACCATATATGGTGGTCTATGAAGTTATTACTCTTGCCCCCCAAAACTTGTTAGTAACCTCTAATGAACCGTGCATAAGCCTTTCATTCTCATATTATCTCCTAGTTCAAAATTCTTTTATTTCTGAATCTACCTCAGTTTAAGATCTTTTATTTTGAAAATGTCCTTGTGCCAAGTTAAATTATTTTCCTTTTTCGTAACAAATATGATAATACATACTTAAATAATTTATTCATATGTATTTTGAGAATTTATTTATGATTTCATATTTTCTTTGAAGAAAATTAACCTAAACATTCACCTCTAGCATAAAAAGTTAATAGTAAATGTCCCAATAATTTATTTTTGAAAGCCTTATACTAGTATAAGAAGGAAATAAGATACGTATATATTTTAGAAGTTAAACTTATGATGGTGACTGGTGCTCCTAATGTTTAATTTTTGAAACTACTTTAATATAAAAAGTTATGAACTTTTATAATATAAATCATTAAACTATTTTAAAGAATTTTTTTTAAGATAGAAGTTTCTTAATGCCACTACCTACCTCCCTCTCAATGTAAAACCACACTGGATTCACCACTGCATATGCAACTTTGGATTTCTTTTTGCAATTTGAGACTGCAAGTGCATGCGTATGAACAAATCTATAGTTTATGATATATATGGGTGTTGTTGGATGCAGGGTTCTTGGAGATATGTTCCTTGGAGCATACCACACAATATTCGACTTTGGTAATCTCCAATTAGGGTTTGCAAAAAGTGCTTAGAACCCATTCAATTCTCTTGTTCTAGTCAATAAGCCAAGGCTATGTATATTGTAAAAAAAAACATGGTAATCTGCTGGGACAGTGAGTCTCACAAGTATGTGTATGTAATTTTTTTTAGTTGAATGCCGATTATTAGGGCTTTGTTAATGTAAAGGTAATTTATATATGTATGGAATAAAAATGCATGCTATACAATGCAAGGAGATGCACATGTTTTTCAATTTTCTTGAGAGTAAACATGCATTGGAGTAAGAAATGAAGTGAGTTCTTAAAACTGCTCTAGCTTGTAGTTAATCATGAATCAGAAAGTAAAAGTGAGTATTTGAGTGTTGTTGTAACACATAATTTAATGTTGCTTTCAGAGCACTAAATCGGTGTTTGGAATTTGAGATTGAAAGAAATTTTGTTGGAAACTAGTTATGAAAACTAGTGTTTCAAGTGTGAACGAAACTTGTCTGCAACTAATTGCTGAAAAGGTATCAAATTCTATTCAAATTCATTATTTCAGAATACAAGAGTATGCTTATATAAAGTATGTACAGGAGAATCTATTCTCAGAAGGTACACAAATCTAGGCTAGAATTATTGGAAATACATAATCAGTGGAAACCAAATAAATAAATAAAATCCCTATAACCTCTCCACAGGATCCTCTGTTAACAACTCATGCCAACACCCCTCCTCAAGTTGGTGCATGGATGTCTCCAATGCCCAACTTGTCCAGTGAGTTATAAAACAACTTGCTTGAGACGACCTTTGCAAGGATATCTGCCAACTGATCTTCCGATTTTACAAAAGGAAATTGAACTATCTTAGCTTCAAGCTTTTCCTTGATAAAATGTCGGTCCACTTCAACATGTTTTGTTCGGTCATGTTGAACTGGGTTTTGTGCAATCTCTATAGCCGCTTTATTATCACAAAATAGATTCATTGTAGAACTGGATGAATAGCCAATTTCTTCCAGTAGCCTCTTTAACCAAAGAAGCTCGCAAAGTCCTTTAGCCATGCCTCTAAACTCAGCTTCTGCACTAGATAATGCAACCACCTTCTGTTTCTTGCTTCTCCAAGTAACTAAATTTCCACCCACGAAAGTGAAATATCCTGATGTAGACTTTCTGTCAGTAATACTCCCAGCCCAGTCAGCATCCGTATAACCATCAATGTTTAAATGATTATATTTCCTAAACATAAGACCTTTTCCTGGGGAAGACTTCAAGTATCGTAAAATCCGAAGCACGGCATTCATGTGATCGTCGTTAGGATTATGCATAAATTGACTCATTAAACTCACAGCATAGGCAATATCCGGTCGTGTATGGGACAAGTAGATTAACTTTCCCACAAGCCTTTGGTACCTTTCTCTATTCGTGAGTGTTTGGTTCAAGTGTTTTCCCAATCCATGGTTTTAAACCATTGGCGTGTCTGCAGGCTTACAATCAAGCATTCTTGTTTCGGCTAGCAAATCAAGTATGTATTTCCTTTGTGATAGAAATATGCCTTGATTTGATCGAGCTACTTCGATACCCAGAAAGTATTTTAATCCCCCAAGGTTCTTCATTTCAAACTCGGTTGCCAGATGCTTCTGCAAACTAGAGATTTCCTTCTCATCATTTCCTGTAATTATCATATCGTCAACGTAAATTATTAGAGCCGTTACCATCCCTTATCAATGCTTCAAGAATAGAGTATGATCTGAATTGCTCTGTTTGAAACCATGCTTCCTCATAGCTAAGCCAAATCGTCCAAACCACGCTCTAGGTGATTGCTTTAGTCCATAAAGTGCCTTTTGTAGTTTGTATACCATTCCAGTTTGTGATAAGGTTGTAAAGCCTGGTGGAATGTCCATATACACTTCTTCTGCTAAATTCCCATGAAGAAACGCATTTTTTACATCAAACTGATGTATTGGCTAATCTAAGTTTGCAACAAGAGACATCAATACTTTAACTGTATTCAACTTTGCTACTGGTGAAAACGTTTCCTGATAGTCTATACCATATGTCTGAGTATATCCTTTCGCAACAAGTCTCGCCTTGTATCTCTTTATTGACCCATCTGTCTTATGTTTAATGGAGAACACCCATCTACATCCCACCATTTTCTTTCCTTTGGGTAGCGGCATAAGCTTCCACGTATCATTTTTTTGCAAAGCTGTCATCTCTTCAGTTATTGCTTGGATCCATTTGGGGTTGTTTAAGGCCTCTTGTATTGTACTCGGAACATGCTCAGAAGATAGCTTGTGCACAAAAGCTTTGAGGGGTTGTGATAATCTCTGGGTGCCGACATAGTTGGCAATCGGATACTCCTTCTTCTTTTCTCCATGGTCTGATGAGTATCTATTTGGTGGCTTACCATGGTTGTATCTGAAAGGTAATTTGTAGCCAACAGAATCATCTATAGTATTACTAGGAGAAGAGTTTAGATTGTACCTCAGGAGTATTCTCAAGAGAGTGATCGTTTGGTACTAAAGAATGAGGAGTGGGCTGCTCTTGTTCAAGCCTAGCCTTAGCATCATCATTTTTTTCTCCCTGTCCTATAGAAGCCTCTGGGAGTGGGAGAGTTCCAACCAGATTAGTGTCATCATGTCTTAGTTGAGTTTCATCAATTTGATTGACCTCCAAGTTTGTATCTTCAAAGCCTGGCCAGTTCTCCCAATTATCCACATTCTGTTCTTCACATAATAGTTCCCCCTGAAGAGAAGAATGGGAACCTTGTTTTGAAAAGAAAGTTTCAGATTCGAGAAAAGTGGCATCCATCGTGGTATAAAGACATCTGGTAGTTGGATCATAGCACCTATAGCCTTTCTTATGTGTTGCGTACCCCAAAAAAACACAACGAACAGTACATACATCAAGTTTTGTTCGCTGATTTTTATGAAGATAAACATATACAAGACAACCAAATATTCATGGCAGAAGCATCAAGACAGAAGGCAATGACACATGATGAGTAAGAGCTTGTAGTGGAGTTTCAAAGTCCAGGACTCGAGATGGCATTCGGTTCAGCAAGTAAACAGCAGTACCAACTGCATCTACCCAATACCGTCGAGGTGCATGTGCTGCTGTTAAAAGGGCTCGGGCTGTTTCGAGGATATGTCTATTTTTTGCTCCGCAACACCATTTTGTTGTGGTGTTTGAGAATAAGTAGTTTCATGACAAAGACCATGTGCTTGCAAATATTCTCGTAACTCATTATTGTCATGCTCTCCGCCATTATCAAATCGAAGAATTCGGAGTTTAGTAGAAAATTGTGTCTTGATCATATTATGGAAAGAACGAAAAATTCCAAACACCTCATTCTTATTTTTCATCAGATAAAGCCAAGTCATACGTGTGCAATCATCTACAAAGATCACAAACCATCTAACTCCTGAAGAAATTAAGATGGGAG
>JAOTQH010000047.1:44377-56783 GCA_025631255.1 Cornus kousa
TAATTATACTACCCCTTATTCCACCCCCAGAAGCAGAATCTCAAATTATTACATCTCATTATCCAACACAATCTCACCTTTACATCTACTACTTGCATTCCATGTTGAGTCAGGAGTGGGATCTGATGATAGGCTTATCACTATCTAAGACTTTATTAGAATTCTAATTGCTAACTGCTTAGCCAACTAGAATTACTCCTATTTAATTATTTCTAATTCTACTAAAAGAAAATAATTGTACTCAAAGATATGAATAATTATACTATATGTAACCACTCAAATCCGGGGGTCTGGATTATTAACCGGGTCCCGACCCAACCCGTGAACACCCAAAGGTAAAATGGTCATTTTGCATTAAGTAAGATAATTTGACCCTGATCTGGTCAAATAAGGTTTATACAATCCGTCATAGTTATTCCATAGCATTATAAAAGGTTTTACGGGCATTAGTCATGGTTTGTCCAAAAGTGTCCCTGCTTGGTTCAAGGAAAATCTCAACACTGTCTCACTAAAATCAAAATATCTATCACCATGATTGGAATCTGAAGATTAAATTAGTATCATTGGAAAACTGGCTCAAAAACCTTTAAAATGGACTCAAGAATGACCCTATTTGGGTTTGAATCGAAGAAGTTATGACTACTCAAAGTTAGAGGTCCAAAACTGAAACTCACCAAGGCAAAGTGGTTATGGGAGACTTGAACTGGTTCAACATGGGCAGAATGTCCACGTTGAGAACCAAATTCACCCTTAGACCAGTTCAAATGGGCGGAACCAGTTCAAGAATTTTTTGTTAGTGAGTTTTATAGCAGCCACATGTAGATGGGTTACACTTGATGTATGTAGTTTGTGGATAAAAAGTGGGTTTTGACAAATAGAAAGGAAAATAAATGGAGATGCAATTTTTTTAATTAATTCAAGAGAAAATACAGAGTGAGGCTTTAATTTTTCCCCAGATCCCACGCTTAATAGTGGGTAAGCATGCAGAGTTCTAAAGCTATGAAAATTCAGGTACAAAAAAATTAGAAGTTTCTTTCAAATTATTCTTGAACTGGTTCAATAATTTTTTGTTTGTGAATTTTATAGCAGTCACATGTAGATTACTTGACTATTAATTGTGGGATCTGGGGAAAAATTAATAGTTGAGCCTGACTATTAATTGTCACTTGCATTATGTGACCTTTATTACTTTGTTATAATCAAATTCAGTTGGCCTTGTTTCAAGCCATATGTACAGAATATCTTGGCTGTTTTTGCAAAGGATTTTCTCTAGAAATTGCTCAACAATTCATTTAACCTAACTAACATTTAACTTGACTAGGTGACATTTTTATTTTATTTTTTTCCCGAAAATTGAAGCAATTTGTATAGATGAAGAAGTAAATATGTAGACTGTGTTTATGGCCCAAGAACAAAAGGGACCAGAACAACCCAAAGAAGGAAATACAAAATAAAGCCCAATGCTATAGGTAATAAGCCTAAGCCCAAAGGAAATTTGGCAAGAAAAA
Source organism: Cornus kousa (assembly GCA_025631255.1). Taxonomy (NCBI): domain Eukaryota; kingdom Viridiplantae; phylum Streptophyta; class Magnoliopsida; order Cornales; family Cornaceae; genus Cornus; species Cornus kousa. The sequence goes on from JAOTQH010000047.1 coordinate 45,886, forward strand.
GTTGAGGCCCAAGCTATCAAAGCCTAACAATCCAGTTAATTTGTCTGTTTGGGGTTGGTTTACTGCTCTGCAATCCGGTTGTATCCATGGAGCCTGGACTTGCCTCAAATACGTTCCTTCGTCTGGTGGAGGTCGGAGGCATGGCAATGGAAGATCCCACTCGGAAAGAAGACGTTCTGGAGGAGGCTGGCTGCATTGTCTTTGAGTTATCATACCAAAAGTGAGTGAGTCTTCCTTCCATTTCCAACTCTATGTTTTTTCAGTTTTGAAACTACATACATACATACATGCCTTTGTTGAACCATCTTTCTCCAACTCCAAGTGCATATTTGTGGGAATTTGTTTTTGAATGACAAAATACTTGTATTCTACTATTCTTGATTAAGTAGGTAATTGTGTGTACCCACTAAGACCATAAGCTTTTTGTGTGCAGTTAAGGGAACTTTGACAATTGTGCCCTTTTTGTGTATTCAAGATCAGGAAGCCCCAAACCTCCTTCTGATTTATTATTTAGCTGCAACATTCATATAGGAACTTTATCAAAAGGGAATTTTAGGATGAAATCACAATGAAGCTTTCTTGTTTCTGTTTCTGATTTTGTTTTGTTTGGGCAACTTAAATTACGTTCTATAAATTTAATTACAAGTTCAATCCTCATGCAACTCAATGTAGTATAGAGTATCAACCAGCTAACTGAACTATTCTCTCCTATTTTTTTTGCCAAAATGTTCACTTTTTTTTTTTAGCTTTTAGCAATCAAATGTACTCGCTTGTTTTGGCTGAATTGTGCCTGGATCCAGTTCTCTTCTCTAATATGCAGTCTTACTGGAGACTCATTTCAGGATTGCCATATCCTTAACTGATGGGACCCTTTGAATATTTTGGAGAAACAAGTCTCAGTCCTATCACAAACTATCAACATTTTTAGAAGACTAATTAACTTCGATTCTAATACTCGATCTATTTAGCACACAATAGCTGCACTAAGCTCAACCAGTCGACCCTTGCTTCGATCAGTTGAGTGGTCTGCCCCTAACTGATTAATCATTTACTTCGATCAATCAACCACTTTCTAGACTATCGTTGATAAATTCATGTTTTGCCCTTAATCAGTTGGTTCAGATTCAACATTGATAGATGGTCTCATCTCATTCAGCAGGAAGACAATTCTAATTCAAGTCAAAGCATCAGTACTGACAACTTATTTCATCCCTCAGGAAAAAAAAAAAAAAAAATGGAAAGAAGCAGCAGCAGAAGGATAACTTAGAATGTTGAAATAGATATTCTGATATTTAAATTGATTCATACTAGTCTATTATGGCAATTCCTAAGTTCACTTGAAAATACACATAAATGCTATAGTATAGGATATGATCTCATATGCTTCCCACCAAACACAACTTTTAGGCATATATGTACTCACCTGTAAAACTAATATTGGAGTCGTCAACTTCTCAATATTGGACTCTAGCCCTTACATAGAGATCTTAGGAACTTCAGTTAGTCTCATTTTTCATTTCTTCTTGGCCAATAGGGAGTTCTTGTTGTTTAGAGTTAAAATTTATAATGCTCACACCTGAAATAGATAATGATTCATCCTGGGAGTCTTTAATCAGCGGCCTATGTTCGTCAATCGGGGCATTATTCTTGTACTTGTACCATTTCGCCCAGAATACATAATTTGCAAAGTTCAGCACACTGAGAACTGCCAAAAACCAGTAGTAGAACTCAACATGATTCTTGTTAATGTCGCGCCCTCCGAGCCATCCTATCTTGCTCAAAGTGACTTTAGCAGTTACCGAGTTAATGAACTCGACAAAGACAGTGCTCAGGTAGTAACCAATGGACACGGAGACAAATGAGAAAGAAGTGGAGAGAGACCTCATGCCAGGAGAAGCCTCACTGTAAAAGAAGTCCCATAGCCCAGCCAAGGTGAACATGTCTGCCATCCCAAATATTGCATACTGGATAGCGAGCCAGAAGAGACTGATCCGGTGATTGTTGTGGACGAGTTCATTCCTCCTCTTCACCTCAACGATCCCTGCCACACCCATTGAGATGGCAGAGAGAACTAGCCCCACTCCGACCCTCTGGAGGTGGGTTATGCCATTTGGGTGATCTGTTAATTTCCTCGCAAGAGGAACAAAAGCAAATTCGTATACAGGTATGAGAAGCGACATGATCATGAGAGGAATCACGGGAATTGAGGCTGGTGGGACATTAAAACCACGGAGGCTAGTGTTCATGATGGTCCCTTGTTGGACTGTAAAGGTCTGCAACTGGGCTAGGCATGTGTTGATGAGGATAGTGCTCAAAAGGATGGGCATCATCCTCGCTAGGATCTTTACTTCTTCTACTCGAGTCACTGTGCAAACTCTCCATTTCCCAGGCTTGGTGCCCTCAGGAAGAACAGCAGCTTTGTCTAGTAACCTGCAGGTCAACTTAAATCACAAATTAAAAAGTTTCAACTCGATCATTCTAATAATCCATCCCGAAAACCCTATTTTCTTTTAGTGATACCTAAACTGGTTTGTATGAGGAATGCGTTCTCTGTTTGATGCAGACTCAGGGTCACGTATCTCATACAAGTCACTCGAGTTTGGGGGCAGCTGTACCTTCAAGTTCCTTACAGTCACCACCAAAACCTGAGTATCAATCATATATGCATTTCAGATGATTTAATTAAATAGTATGGGATGATCAAGTACTTCCTTTCTCATTTGATGTATAGCAGGCAAGAGAGAGGGATTATCCACCTGTGAAATGCTTAATAAGGCACTTTCTCCTGGCACTCGAACACGATAAAATGGCTTTCCAACTGAAACAGAACATAGACCAAGAAAAGCACAAACCATGGAGATGATGAAGCCCTTATCCCATCCCACATTTGTGCTTACCCACACTACTAATGTGACCGCAATTGAAGCACCAATGGTTAGGCTAAGCAAAAACCAATTGAAGAAGCTGGCTATGTCCTTGCGTTCCTTGGGGTTGTCGTGATTGAACTGATCGGCACCTAGAGCAGGCAGTGCTCCTCTGATTCCACCACTTCCCAGTGCCACCAAGTATATAGAAGTGTAAAGGAGTAGTGCTTTAGTACCATGAACACACCTAGACTCATCACAAGGTTCAGGTTGGAGCTTATGATAATGAGATTGAACAATGAGCAACAAGTATCCCTGTATATATATAAAAGCCAAACCATGCAACCAAATTACTCATATTCACAGTACTCACCATCTAAATTAGCTTGTCTAAAATTTTCTTTTTGTGTAGGAACTCTGTCAATGAGCGAAGAATGAGAAAAACCTTCCCTATTTCTTGATCAAGGATGTACTAGTTAGCTATATGAGTGAGTGATAAAAATTAATTACCAACAATTCTATTGCGCCAAAGAGTAGGCAAGTGCTGAGGCGATTCATGTACGTATCAGAGATGAATCCTCCAACGATCGTAAGCAAGAAGGCGGTGCCTAAATAGTTTGTGGTGGTAGTTGCAGAACCAGACAGATCAAAGTGCATCACAAATGAGAAATAGAGGACCAAGATTGACATGTTTGCCACGAAGCCTATGGTATCCAGTCCCATCATTGCTGCAAAAGAACTGATACATGAGGGTGTGTTGATTTTCCAAAACTAAGTATAATGCCAACAATATACTGTTATCCTCTTATATATATATATCAATTGTGTTTTAGAGCGTATGGTGATTGTGATTTCTTACCAAAGACGAAAATGGTGGCTTTAAATCCACCTTGTGTAGGATTCTTTATGGGCTCATAATTCATAACTTCAACACCTCCATTATCATTCAGTCCCTAAACAAATTAGTATAATAGATATGAATACACAGTTATGAGCACAGTTACTGAAAGTATGACCATATAATTCCCATCGATGTCAATCTTCATGAGTTTGTGATATCTAGGTAGGGCTAGCCAACTGCACTAAACTCAGGTCATTGCAGAGTCTATGTTTAGATGCACTGGCAAAACAAAAAATGTGATAAGTGAAAACTGAATAAATAAAAATAATTACCATAATTGAGGAGCTCGTAGCTGACACACACACACACACAGATGTAAAATGTAACGAGTGATACAAAGTGTTGTGAGCTTATATAGTATAGCAGCTGTAATGTTGGGGTGCATATATAAATTTGACAATGCAACGACCATAAGCCGACTGACCGGCCTCCACTAAACCAGACACCAGAGATCATACAATAATTCATGATTAGGAAATTAATTAGCAGCCAGACCTTCTATTTGTCCAAATAATTAATAATTCTCTCTCTCTCTCTCTCTCTCTCTGTGTGTGTTTACTGTTTGTATAGTATATAATTAGTTCAAGTTTTTGTATCTATCTTAGGTGGCCCTTAGGGTGTGTGATATTTACTGAGTAGTGAGTGAGCTAGTATTTATGAACTAAACATTCCATGTCCATGTTACGTTAGAATACGTGTAAAGCCAAACATTAGCTGACAAATTCAAATGTGTTTTTAGCTTGAACTCATTCGGCCAACAAGCTAAAAGTATCAAGCTGATATGTAATTTCATATAGAAGATGGCAAAGAGAACTACAAATGCATTCATCAGCTTGTTTGATTATTTTGCAAATCCAGTCGGAATATTCTTCCGAACTTCAGTCAACACTGACGACTTGTTGCAACAATATATATATATATATATATCCTTCACCTTCCAAGTTCCAACTCTATTTGATGCCATATCATACGATTATATAATTCCAAGAATAAATAATTGATGAAAAATGTGAATTTGCATCAAACATGATCCATCATTGTCATTATTCAACTACAACAGTCTGCTAATTAAACAAGTGAACACTAAAAGTTACAATAAGACCCACAAGGCATTTAATTAGAAAGCCTCTCAGAAAAGAATCTGAAATACAATTATAAGCATATTGTATATATGCCACCTCCCCTGAATAATAAAAAATATCTCCCCTATATAAAGACAACATTGGTATCAATATCACATTGCTTGAAATTCGTACACAGGTTCCAATTACTCTATTTATAGAGTTTCTATCAGAAGCATGCCATAATTTATATATATATATTACCCTACAGGAATTCAGGGAGATGAAGAAAATCACTCCCCTTGCTTAATCTGTTGGTAGATGTTACAGACTCAATACAGGACCACATTGCACCATTTTTTATTTAGAAATTTATATACTCCACCTACAAAACTAATATTAATTCTTGAGCCCTCAACTCCGCAAAGATCTTAACTACTGGCCAGTCTTGATACATATTATATTCCGTAAGCCTCCTTTTTGGTTTCTTCTTGTTTAGATTTAACACTCATCATACTCACAGCTGAAACAGATAATGATTCATCCAGAGGTCCTTTAATCAACTGCCTATGTTCGCCAACTGGGGCATCATTCTTGTATTTGTACCATTTCGCCCAGAATACATAATTTGCAAAGTTGAGCACACTGAGAATTGCCAAAAACCAGTAGAAGAGCTCAACGTGATTCTTGTTCATGTCACGCCCTTCCAGCCACCCTCTCTTGCTGGAAGTGACCTTAGCCGTCACCGTGTTAATGAGATCAACAAATACTGTGCTCAGGTAGTATCCAATGGACAGGGACACCCATGATAAAGAAGTGGAGAGAGACCTCATGCCGTGAGGAGCCTCACTGTAAAAGAACTCCATCAGCCCAACCAGTGTGAACATGTCAGCTATCCCAAATATTGCATAATGGAATGAGAGCCAGAAGAGGCTGATCGGGTGATTGTGGTGGACGAGTTCATTCTTCCTCTTCACCTCAACGATCCCTGCCATGCCCATTGAGATGGCCGAGAGAACCAGCCCGACTCCCACCCTCTGGAGGTGAGTGATGCCATTTGGGTGACCTGTTATTTTCCTCACAAGAGGAACAAAGGTGAACTCGTATATAGGTATGAGAATGGACATGAACACCAGAGGAATCACAGGAATTGAGGCAGCCGGGACCTTAAAACCTCCGAGGCTAGTGTCCATGATGGTCCCCTGTTGGACTGAAAAGGTCTGCAACTGGGCTAGGCATGTGTTCATCAGGATAGTGCTCAAAAGGATGGGCATCATCCTTGTCAAGATCTTTACTTCTTCTACTTGAGTCACTGTGCAAACTCTCCATTTTTCCGGCTTGGTGCCTTCAGGAAGAACAGCAGCTTTGTCTAGTAACCTGCACTTCAAATTCTATGGTTTAGGTGCGTTTTTCTATTTTTGAATATTTCTGGATTTTTGTTAAAGGTCTAAAAGGATTCGAATTATTTTCAGTTTTTTTCCTTACATTATTAGGTTTTTTCTGGATTTTTGTTAAAGGTCTAAAAGGATTCGAATTATTTTCAGTTTTTTTCCTTACATTATTAGGTTTTCTCAATTATAAATATACATGTATTGCAAGAGAATATGCACTTAATATTCCATTATCAACAAAATATGCAGTGTAATTTTCTTGTTTAACTTTGTGGATTCAAAGTTGTTCCCAGTTCATTATTTAATATTCATAAACTTCTGCTCCATATATCGGAAAAAAAACATTACTAAGAGAACCTATATATGTACCTGAACTGGTTGGTATGAGGAATGCGTTCTCTATTTGCTGCAGACTCAGGGTCGTGTGTCTCGTACAAGTCTTTCGAGTTTGGAGGCAGTTGTACCTTCAAGTTCCTTAGAGTCACCACCAAAACCTGAGTATATGCAGGTGTTGGAGATGAGTTAATTAAAATAGTGTGTGTGTGTGTGTGTGGAGAGAGAGAGAGAGAGAGAGAGGCATACCTGGGAAACGCTTAATAAGGGACTTTCTCCGGGCACTCGAACCCGATAAAATGGCTTTCCTACTGAAACACAACATAGACCACCAAAAGCACAAACCATGGAGATGATGAAGCCTTTATCCCATCCCACATTTGAGCTTACCCACACAACAACAGTGACCCCAATAGAAGCCCCAATGGTTATGCTGAACAAAAACCAATTGAAGAAGCTGGCTATGTTCTTGCGTTCGTCCGGGTTATTGTGATCGAACTGATCAGCACCTAGAGCAGGCACTGCGCCTCTGATTCCACCACCTCCCAGCGCCACCAAGCATATAGATGCGTAAAACAGTAGAGCTTTACTACCATGAACACACCTAGACTCCTCACAAGCTTCGGGTTGCAACTTATGATAATGAGATTGAATAATCAGCAACAAATATCCCTGTACGTACATATGAAATGAAAGGGATGACATCGTCATCTCTCACTCACATAAAACATTAGGAAGAAGGATATATTATTATTATTATTATTCGACTTTCCAACTACTTACTTACCAACAATTCAATAGCGCCAAAGAGTAGGCAAGTGTGGAGGCGATTCATATAGGTATCAGAGATGAATCCTCCAACGAGGGTAAGCAAGAAAGCGGTGCCCAAGTAGTTTGTGGTGGTAGTTGCAGAACCAGCCAGATCAAAATGCATCACAAACAAGAAATACAGCACCAGGCTTGCCATGTTTGCCACGAACCCAATGTTATCCAGTAACATCATTGCTGCAAATCAAAATTGTTATATACCTACCATGACCTTGTTTTGTTGATCATTTTCCAAAACTATATATATATATATATACATATATTGTGATTTCTTCTTACCAAAGATGAAAGCGGTGGCTTTAAATCCACCTTGTCTAGGATTCTTCATGGACTCGTATTTTGTAAGTTCAACACCTCCATTACCATTCAATCCCTAAACAAAATAGCATAATACATAGGAATCAATTATTCATATAGTATCACCATATCTAATTCTCATTAATCTGCATATTTATCAAATATGTTATTGAGTGTACTTATACGTACACTCAATTTTGTGGTTTAGTGTACCTAGCATATATGGTTGAATAACAAGGGAGGAAAAAAACAAGAAAATGAGAGAATCTTTTTCCTTTTGCTCTATGATACAGGGACAACGTCAAATAAATTACTACTATCTTATTATCTCATAATTTATGTTTAACACTGTTAGCTTAACAAATAACAAATTATTACTCAGGATTAAAAAGATATTTGATTGTTGAGGTCGATGTGGTGCCATGTTAACCACATGTTCACTTTATTGGATGGTTGTAAGGTGACATGACATGGTACCATGAACGTCAAAAATAATAATAACTGCAACAATTTTTTTTTTTTTTTTTTTTTTTTTAAAGTTAAAATTGGACAAGGTTACTTCTTTTTCTTGGATTCTTTCCTTTCTTTCCAAATTAAATGACTCAAATTTCTTTTACAATAAAATTATATAGATAGTTAATCATTATCTGCTCATGTAATGTCATATTGAATAATTAGAGTATGAGTAATGATATATAATCCGAATTCAGGAGTTGGTGAACAAGAATTATGAGAGTGATTAAATGACTCTACCACATAATGTCAAAATAATGTTATGTGATGGAATCTATATCCTATTCACATCTAATTCATTCGAAATCTTCCAAATTTGAATGATGTATTTTTTTTTTTTTTTTTTTTTTTTTTTTTTTTTTTTTTTTTTTTTTTTTTTTTTTTGAGTTTATTAGCACAGTATCTCTAGAACTTCACCTGTTAAGCCCAATTAAAGACCTACAAAGTGAAAAAATGACATGTAAAGATGAGAACTGAATAAATAAAAATAATTACCATGATTGAGGAGCTCATAGGTGCCACAGAAGAGAGAGAGAGAGAGAGAGAGATAAAATGTAACGAATGATACGAAGTTGCAAGTATATATAGTGTAGGCAGGTAATGTAAGTTTGCATAAAATTTGACGCCAACCTTTCACATTTTAGTGAGCACAGAGAAAATGGTGACAAAGCAACTAAGCATAAGCCGACTAACCGGCCTCTACTAAATCCGACACCAGAGATTCATACAATAATTTATTATTATAAAATGACCACCCAGACCTACCCAACCTATTTCTCCAATTAATTAATAACTCTCTCTACATCTGGATGTTTACTGTTTATGTGTGTGTGTGTGTGTATAATTAGTTCATGTCATGGGAGCTTTGTATCTATCTTAGGCAACTCCTCGTGTCTGTTGTATGCATTAGGATCTTCTAATGTAAATTACACTTTTCAACTCCATTACATTTATTTTTAGATACACAGTTTGAACGGATAATATATATATATATATATATCAGAATTGGTGCAATTAGACGCATTTTACATTTATTTAGTTTTATTATTATTATTATTATTATTCAAATGTAATGTAAAAAAAATAAATAAAACAAATTTAAAAAAAAATAAAACAAAACAAAAAACAAATGTACTATTTTAAAAAACACAAAAACGGAACTTCTTAAGCCAAATCTCCTAAACTCTACAAATCTCAAAATCTCAATTCTAGGGTCGAACTTCAACCGTCATCTTGCAAAATATTTTTTGTTAAAACAAAATTTGTAAGTTATAAAGTTGAATAAAATGACAACGTGCCCAAAACTAGACCGCGAGATTAAGCCAGTTTTAGGTAAGAAATTTTGCAAAAGAGAATCTCGATCCTTAAAAAAGCATATGTAATGGTGTTGATTATGATTACAGCACCACTTATATTGTACTGTTAAAAGGAACACGAAAATGGGTGTACTATTTTGAAAAATCACAGAAAACAGATTCTCTTGAGCGGACTCCACTATTGCAGAGGATCCGGATAAGATTGTACATATGAAACATTAGCCAACAACACACCCTACCTACCTTTGATCCTGGACCTTAGATACTCTGGGGAATCCTACAAATCAAAACTCAAGATCCAAACGAGGAAGGCTTTAAAATATGAATCAAACGAGGAATGCTATAAAATATGAACCACAACTACATGAGATTGTTCAAGCTCGTTGGTTTGCTTATGATTTTATAATTTGGACTGTTAATAAGTTCAAAAAACTAAGTTTCAACTTTGCTGCAACATGTCAAATTAACATTTTACTATCAACGGTATCGACTTATACTTCTCAAAGAGAGGTCAGGAATTCAAGAATTCGAGTTTCAGTAGATATGTGTGAATATCAACTAAGAAAAATATTTAAGAAATGTTGTATTTGTTCATGGGTATATAACTAAATATCAATTTGAGCAAACCATCATTTAGGACGGGTCAAATTGGTTCAGTCCAAACTATTCGTGAATAGCTTGATTCATTTCAAATTTACAAAAAAAAAATAAATAAATAAAAATGACATCCCGAAAATGATATAAAAAATCTAACTCCTTAGTCCCTCTGCCAATTCAAATGTGTTTTCAGCTGGAACTCATTCAGCCAACAACGTAAAAGTATCTAGCTGGTCATATGTAATGTCATAAAGAAGATGGCAAAGAATGACAAATGCAAATAATAATATTCAACCACACACACACATTTATATATATATGAAGATCCTTCCAATTCCAACTCTATTTGATGTCATATGATTTGTGCAAGTCCAAGAATATGCCTTCACCATAATCCATCCCTGTCATATTGGACAACAAGAGTCTGTTAAACGAGTGAACAATAAGGCCTAAAAGGCATTTAGAAAGCTGGTAAGAGATACGACAACATCCTCTCAGAAAAGAATCCAAAATGCATTTATAAGCATAGTATTGTATGTCGCCTTCCCTGAATAATATCAGAAAATATCTCCCCTATAAAAACACAACAATGCTATCAATATCAATGTTTAACAGTAATATCCGATTGTTAGACACTAATTGACTCTAGAGGGGGGTGAATAGAGTCAATGGCCAATTTTCGCAATTTACAAATTCTATCTATCTACTCATACAATTATGCAATATTCAGTATATGAAAGTAAATAAATAGCACAATGGTAACAATGATAAAAGGATAAGGGAAGAGAATAGCAAAC
>JAOTQH010000050.1:5879-27059 GCA_025631255.1 Cornus kousa
CGATTGCTCCTCGACTGATGACTTAGTTGATCTTTTGGACTCTATTGGTCCTTAGGTTCAACTTTTGTTTTTTTGCATTTGGGACGCGTTCCCCTTTTGAACACTCTTTTAATCGACTTTTACTTATCAAAAAAGAAGAAGCAGCTTTTCACAAAACCATGTATGTTCCCCTTTTGAACGCTATCTAATATATTCTAACTTATTAAAAAAAAAAAAAAATGTTAAAGATTTCACCGTTTGAAGGTCCCAAGTAGAATGAGTGCCTTGAATCAGTAATCTAGCTGTATTTTGTTTTGTTTTGGTTTTTTTTGTTGTTGTTGTTGCATAATCTTGATTAACTAGTGGGTCTTATTACTTAGGGTGCTTCTATGCTTAGTTTAGAATTAGTAATGGTGTAATTCTTGGATCTTTGAGGCGAGGGCTTACCGAATTTCTCAAAGTTCAGGACTATCACAAAAGAAATACAAGATACAAGGAGTACAAAAGAAATATGTAAGGGCTTGAATGAGATTTGTAAGCAAAGGGTTATATTCTGACATATCTACACCCACATATTTATAATAGTTAGAAATATAATTTGTCAAATTCCACTAATTACGCCCACTGATTATTTTAATAATTACGCGGTCAAATCCCACTAATTATGACAATAATTACGTGGTCAAATCCCAATAATTACGCCCACAAATCCCACGATTTTAGGCTAACAAATCTCAGCTAACACTTCCCTTCAAGTTGGTGCGTGGATATCTGAGACGTCTAACTTGGATAATGCATCTTCAAACACAATCTTCCTAACACCCTTCGTTAGAATTTCTGCAAGCTTCAGAGTGCAAAGCTGATCGGAGATGATTTTTTCTCAGATGAAGTGCCGACCAACTAATCAAAGTGTCTCCTGAGACCATAAACAACCAACCATGTCTCTTCAGACCGTAAACAACCAACCATGTCTCCTCTGATCATAAATAACCAACAATGTCTCCTCAAGACCATTTCCCTTCATACACATGTTTGAAATATGTAGATGGAAGAAAAATGTTATATTTTGACAACACCCGTGTATTTATTTTAGTCATAAATATATTTACAATAATTACATGGTCAAATCCCACTAATTGTGACAATAATTACTCCCACTAGTTACGCCCTCAAATCCCACAATTATAGGCTAACATATCTCGGCTAACAATTATGTAGGAATTAGCAGAAACGGATGTTCTTTTATGTGTTCAGGTCACATTACAATTGAAAATATCAAATATTTGCTATTGGCAGGATTATTTTTGGTAATTCATATTGAATTCAAGTTTTATCGTTGGTGGTGCAATGGCTAAAGGTTAGGTTGATAAGCATGCGGATTTAAATTTGAATGAGAGCAGCCACTTTGTGCAAAACAATGCCAAGCGTTAGGTATGCCTTTAGTTCGTTTGTACAGGGAGTTGCAACGATCCTTTCTAGGATCCGTTATCACGCCACACATGGAGATTTGTGACGTAAGCAGAAGCGATAAATTTGTTCATAAGTAACGGGTTACTTTGAATCCACAAAGTAGGGTGTCTTGAATCCATAAAATGAAGGATAAATTCAGAGAAATTTGATATTTGTATTGATAATTGAATGAATAAAATTGATTCTGCACTTTGCAATACATATATTTATAATAAAAGTAAGAACTTAGTTACCAAGAAACTTAATCCTACAAGGAAACTAATAGAATAAGAAAATTAAAACTTAAGAAAACTACCTAAACTTAAATTCTCTAAAAATTAAAAACAAATAAATATATAAAAATACTCCTACTAAAACTGTCTTACATCAGTTTGTCCATGGATCGATATGTGGAGGGTTCCCTCCATGAACAAACTCTTGAAATGTTAGTCATTCCCTGCTACAGAAGATGTGTATGATGCCTTGCGTAAATGGGGCTAAAACTGGGTAATGCCTCTTTTAGACTAATAGGAGAGACTACAATTTATAGCACAAATGATGTGCTATCATGGTGTCATTTCCTGGATAGTGATAAGAATTGCCGTTTTGGGACCTTAATAGGTCACAAGAGAATGTAACCAGACGATAGAGGTAGAAAATTTCAAAATCCAACTGATAGAAAGTGATAGTAATTTGTTTTAATACGCTAAGGAATTTTATGGTGCTTGAGCTCGAGGTACTTGCTTCTATATGTTGTGGCGACCTATGTGGGCAGGTGTGCGTGGGTGGGTGCGAGGCATTGGCAGACTATCACACTGAGTGAGTTACAGGTGCACTATCCCACATCGCCTGGGTGTGGAAAAGGCAAGTGCTATATATAGATTCAACACCCTTCTATGACACAACATGTTTTAAAGCCGTGAACCCATCAAAACACTGGAGTTAAGTGTATTTAACCTGGAGTAGTACCATCCTGGAGTGACACCTGGGAAGTCTCTGGTCCGGGGGAGCTAAAAACGGATAATATTGTGTCTGGCTAGGGTGAGGGTTGTTACAAATGGTATCAGAGCTTGACCCAGCCTAAAGTGTGGCCAACGGGGACGTTGGGCCCTAAAAGGGGGGTGATTGTGGTGACCTATGTGGGTGAGTGCGAGACACTGGCAGGCTACCACATTGGGCGAGCTCCTCGTGTACAATCCCACATCGTCTGGGCGTGGAAAAGGCAAGTGCTATATGTAGATTCAACATCCTTCTATGACACAACGTGTTTTAAAGCCATGATGGCCGTGAGCTCATCAGAACTCTGGACTTAAGCGTGCTTAAGCTGGAGTAGTACCAGGATGGGTGACCCCTTGGGAAGTCTCTGGTCTAGGGGAGCCAAAAGCGGACAATATTGTGTCTGGCTAGGATGAGGGTTGTTACATATGTACTTTTCCATAACTGGCACTATGGTTAATTAGAATTCGAAGAACAATTTCATTTTGGATCCAATTCCAACTGCGTATGAGAGATGAATTTTTTCACAAATGCTGGAAACTTATTGCTATTATTATTATTATTATTATTATTATTATTATTTGACATTTAGTAAATAGTCGACCACATTCATTTAAGAGTATTTTGATATCAAGTTTGGGCCGCTCCATCCTTGATTAGTATCTCATCTGTTGTGTCTGCGTGCATGCCTGGTAGATTTAAATGTCCATTAACTGATATGATGGCCTTACAGATTCTTCCTCACGGAATTAGTATTTAGAATGATAATACTTGATCAGTATAGATCACTTTTAATAATAATTAAGATGCACCCGTTGTGCTGAAGAAAAATGCAAGTTTTAGCTTTACACGGTTTTTTGTGGGTGACTATTAACATTCTTGTTGTGCATGCTCAAAATCTGTATCTCACTGTTCTTCTTTGTTGCAGATCCATTATCTTTGCCGTCGTGTTTCCCTTGAAATAAATTCATCTTCGTGGACACTCGTGCTCGATTCCTATGGAAGGATGATGGAGATTTTTAGTGGCAAAGCTGGTACAAAGAGAGTGTTTTTAGGGAATGTTAGTGTAATTAGAGCTATAAAGCAATGTTTAGAGACTATAAAGTTAGTTCTCCTATCTTTCTATTTTTGAATCCTTATTTATGCCATGCATCATTGTTTAAGTATGTGGACAATTTCCTCTAGTTGTTTTGTTCCTATGGTATCACTTAAGAAAAGGCCAAAGTATTTGCATCTTAGGGAAGGCCTGCCAGTTATAAGTTATAACTTGTTCTAAGTTCGGTTCAGTAAGTTCGGTTCAGCTTCAGATCTGGTGAATCTTTTCCCATTATTTTTGTCACCTCTCTTTGGAGTTGCTCATACATGCTGCATGAAGCTGCTGCCTTTTTTTTTTTAAATATATGCTGAGGCTTATTATGACATTTTTATTTCAGATGTCTTATTAGTGTGTATCAAAGAAAATGTTCACTATCAGAAAATACACAATTATTGAATTTCCTTCTCAGCACAGTTGCATCCTCCCATGCTGAGTTATTCTGCTCATCTTACTTGAGTGGCAACCGAACTTGTGCTGCTGAATTTGGAAACAGAATGCCTAGATACAACAGTTTATGGGAAGTTCAGACTGTTGCGTTCACTATGATTGGTGAAGTTTTTTCAAGGGTTGGGTCTTCTTTCCCCCTTGAAACCTGGCAGTCAACAATTGAGGTAGGCATACTCATCTTGGTTGACATTGATAACATCCATTTGTAATGGTTGGCTTACTTTTGTTTGTTGTAAATTAGGTTCTTAAAAAAGTTATGGATGTCTTAGCATCTAGGAACCTGCTTGTGGAAGACAATGTTATGGCCAGGTATCATCCTTTCTTCCCTTGCCATCAAATGTTGCTTATATTTTCCATTCCTTTATGAATTTGTCAACCATATGATTTGTTGTGGCGCTTCTTCTTTACAGGTTTTATACTTCACTTCTGCATTGCCTGCACTTGGTTCTTGTAGATCCTAAAGGACCCCTTTCAAACCATGTAAGTAAATGCATTCAGCTTTTTCAAATAAAAAAAGAAAATGCAGTGTGTCATGGGATTTTAGATCAAGTATTTGCACACACACACACACACACATATATATACAGGCTTTGTTTTTCACTCTAATGGTTATAAAATATTTTTACAGGTGGCGGGTTTTGTAGCAGCATTGCGGATGTTTTTTGTCTATGGCCTTACTAAAAGACCCAAACTTATGTGTCCAATAGCTGGTCATAAGAAGGAACTTACTTCGACGAGTCTTAAGTTAGATTCAGTAGAATCTAGTAAGTTAGATCGTGGTCCATATAGGCCTCCTCACTTGCGCAAAAAAGGCCGGGATAATCTGCAGCAGCCGAAAACTTGGGAATCTTCGAGTTTCTCGGATTATGAATCTTCTATAATTGATCATGCATCATCAGATTCAGATTACAGTGACAGTGATGGATCAGCAAAAGATGCTGACAGCATTTGCAGCTCTAAGGCTAGAGTGGCTGCCATTGTTTGCATACAGGTAGGCTCACAACAACTTATATTTTACACTAAAATCATATCCTGGTGGTTTATAGATTGTTCAAATTGCTGTTTGGATGTCTCTTGGATAGCATACTTCTCAATTTTCTGGTACTGCTTGAATAACGTAATTAGTACCTTTATTTTCCCCTTCTCAAGGCAAAGATAATTAACTCACTTGATAGGCAGTTTTTCTGGCTAGATTTCAGTGCGGTTATCGAACATTTGCACAATGCTTGTCCAGATTTGTTACTACAAACTTTAGAGTCAAGTGAGATTCATAGTTGAGAAAATTAAGTTGGTGAGCTAGACCTTTTGCTTAAGGCCACTTGATGTGTCCTATGTTTTGTTCTTATCCATAAAGTTCCCAAGATGTTATTTCTCGTGTTGTGATTTTATTCTTTTGAACACAGATTGGTAAGTGATCTTTAATTAATTGCATCTTTCCAAATATCAGGCTTTTCAGTTTTTCCCTCTGGCCACAAAAAAACGTAATTTGAATATTTCTTTTTGTTTTCATAGTAAAAAGTATTTCCTTCAAGTTCAAGAACTGATCATCTTGCAGTTCTGCATTAGAAATCATGTCAGATCATTATACTGAGTATGCAGTCATCAACAAGTTAAGAATGGTTTTTGAAGTTGGAGATTGAGTTTTTACAGGAGAGAACTCTACCCCCAATTAAATTGAATGTGTATAGCCTCCAAACCGCTAGAGGTGTGTTGGAGAAAAAAGAGTTGAAGGAATTGATGTTGGATTATAATACAAGTATGTAGTGCAGTATTACCCAATGTATGTCCCACTTATACAGGGTGCTGGGAGGGGAAGATTGGAATGCCCAACCTTTGGCAATATTTTGCACAAAGTGACTGTTTTAAGACTAGAACTTGCAAACTTAGGTTTGTCAGTCCAAGCTGTTACCATTGCACTAGGTAATGATCCCCGTTTATTATCAATAATATGCCCTGAAAAATTTATGTAAAGAAAAATGTTACCAAGGATTGAAACCACTTAATTCGTTAAGTGTTAATACATTTCACCCTTGAATTTGGTGAAGGATCTTTGTCGAGCTGATCCCAAATCTTTTACTGCCCAATGGACAATGCTATTGCCCTCCAGTGACGTGCTACAGCCAAGGTGAGACATTATATTTCCTCCTTTCCTAACTGAACTATAGTGCTCATTAATTATTCATTTTAATTGCTTATGTTCTTGGATCCCAGTTTTCTCAATCTTCATTTCTTTACATAACTCTTTCAGGAAGTATGAAGCAACTTTAATGACATGCTTGCTATTTGATCCATACTTAAAGGTATAATTTCTGAATTTTCTGTTATATATGGTTGATATCAACAGTTTAATTCTTTTTGAATCATTTTTACAAGTGCAAAGTATACCCAGCTCTCTTTGTTACTTGTTCAATGCTCCATCAAATGTATTTGCTCCATCAAGGAGGAGTTATTTTCATGAATTTGTTTGTACTTACTCATGTTGCTCCTAGCTTCCATGTTTCACTTTGAGGTACCTAGTTATGCTTTAACTTACATGTTTCACTTTGTGGTACCTAGGCACGGATTGCATCTGCCTCTACCCTTGCGACAATGTTGGATGGACCTGCATCTGTTTTTCTCCAGGTAGCGGAATACAAGGAAACCACTAAATGTGGATCTTTTACAGCACTTTCGAGCTCCCTTGGTTACATACTAATGCAACTTCATGCAGGTATTTGAGATGCATTTGACTATATTATGCATATTATTTTGGTGCAAGCCGAACCTCCTCTTTGGCGCCTTATTTTAGTTCCCGTTTTACTCGTATAGTGTTTCTCTGCATAATAAATTTTCATTGTTTATTTGCTCAATTCTTATCATTGTTATTTATGGTGTAGGTATTTTGTACTTAATCCAGCATGAAACTCATAGCGGTTTGCTGGCGTCCTTGTTCAAAATTCTCATCCTTTTGATATCATCCACACCGTAAGAATCACTCTCTTACAGGCACAATTTTTTTTTTTCCTATTTAATAAACCATGTTGGTTTTGTTAGTGCTATTTCTCACATTCTGGCTAAAGTAGGAGATGGAGATCAGGGTACTCAAGTGATTTTTGTTCCACCTTCCAACTTCTCAAAACAGGGCTCAATAAATAGATTAAATCCACCTTCCATAACTTCTGCTTAGGCTTCACCGCCTACCTCTAAGGCGCCCATATGCAACAATGGCCACATCTACAAGCTCTCTCTCCCTGTTTTCCTCTGCCTTACTCACTCTATCCATCCATCATCATTGCATTCTTCTTCAAAGCCTTTCAGAACCAATTCTGTGTTAATCATCAAACCCTACATGGAAATACTCACTTGCTATAGACATATCGATACCCCCCAACCATGCAATTATCATCCGTGTTTATCACTGGCTGGAGCTATCCATTAGTGTGTGAGATCCCTCGACTTGGAATCAGAATGGAATGCCACCAGAGATGCCTTTTTCTTATGGGTACAAGGTTCCTATATGCTCTCTGCCACAACGCACGGGAAGTAGGTCCAGTGGGGTACCAGTGTTAATACCCTTTGATTGATATTTGATTGCTTTATGGAAGAAAATTACAGGGAAAATGTTGCAAAAACATGAGTTGCAGAATAGTTATTAACATTGTAATATTTTGATTCCTCCTTTGTTCTCATGTTTAAGTGAAGGTTGATGGAATATGTTTCAGATTCAATGTGCTGGAATTGATTTGTTGAGAGAGAGTGGGGCAAAAATTAAGACAATGGTTTTTATGATTTAAAAAAAAATATTGAATGGTCAACTAAAAATATTTTAACTCAACTTCTGCTAACACCATCTAGAGACAAGGTTTGACGAAGGAGGATAGTGTAATTTTTGAGAACATAGGGGAGAACGGTGTAAGTTCAATTGACCACAGGGGAGGTCGGCATTATTTACCCAAGAATCAATTCTTGCCTATTCAGTCTCGTCTTGTCATCTTGAAATCACATGTTATGGACCAAACCTTAGCCTCTTCACTAAGTCTTCTTCAAATGGTAATTGAATTGATCAACAGGCGTATAGGGTTAATCTTCATTAAATCTCGGGAACTCTTTTAGTAGTTGTATAATAGAATTATAATAATTGAAATGACTGAATTCAGTCATAGAAATAATTTATTCCCATCCAATCAACTGAGTGCCAACCAAGCACTTCGATAAGTCTTAACAATTCCAATTTTATACTTTGAATACTAATATTCATTTGATCCTGTTTAGAAATGTATGCATGTACCTGTTTAACCGTACTTGCGATTGTGATCGTTCTACAGATATTCAAGAATGCCTGGGGAGTTGTTGCAAACTGTTATCTCGTCTCTTCGGGCAAGGATTGAAGAGGGCTTTCTGTTTAGAAGTGATCAGACTGGTCTGCAGGTTAGTATTGTTCAAATATAATATCTGGATCTTTCTTAGATGAGGGATGGCAAATAGTGAGCTATATTGGTTGGCTGTTCTGCCTTATCTTGCGCATATTGGGATGGGGGAGATTAGTGGCAAGTCAGTGTAGAACAAGGTTGCTACCTTTTGTTTGGTTCTGGGATACAGTGTGGCTTCAATTTTCTAGCCAATTTAAATGTCTAAAACTTAATTTACAATATTTTGACTTTTAAGACTATTGAAATAGCAATGCCATCAGTTGTATGGAGTCCTTCAATAACGTCATATTTTTTATTAAATATTCAATGTGGACCAGGTCATATCTGCAAATTAACACATCATTATTGTTTAACAGAGCAGCTTCATTAAATCATTTCCTTAGTTGCTTGAAAAGGATGATTCCTGTGGTTGAATTTTTTTCGATATAGTAGCGGCTCCCACTTCAGTCTGATATTGTCCTACCTTAGTGGTGCTTTACTATCCCCAGGGTATAACCAATAAAAGATAAAGTTTGAATTACACTCATTACATAGTAATACCTGTGCTGCTGGAAAAGCAACAAAATTTGATTAAATTGGAAAGGTTCATGAAACCAGACCAGGAGGAATGTTGAAATACGCGCTGAGCCTATTCTGCCATGTCCCTCCCTGCTTGTGTGACGCATATATGTAGACATATGCTTAACTTATAGTTATCCCAGACCTGTTATTTGCCATGTGGCCTGTGTCTATCTTTAATATCTATACTACGATAATCCTACCTCTATTTACAGGCTACTGCTATTAATTGCTTGACGGCAGCTCTATCTGTCTCACCTTCCTCACTGAAAGTCAGAGACATGTTTGTAGAAGAACTATCAGGAGGTTAGTTTTTGGTCTCTAAGTATGTTTTTTATGGAGTGTGTGATATAACAGAAACTTCTATAGCTTTTGTCTTTTGCACCCACCAAACCCCAACACACACACACCAAAGGATGGGAGGGTGGGGATTGTTTATCTCTTAATAATGTATGTGTATTTGATGTTTCACGAACACCATCCTATGTGCAATATGCAGTTCGTTACAATGAACACACACACATGGAATATGTATTAGTTCGTAATACATATTGCCCGGCTCTTTCCTTGTTAACTAAGCTTCTGGTGGAGTTGGTTGTAAATCATCCCTAATGCATATTTTTTTGTTTCTAGGTAAAATAACTCAATTTTGTTGCTTTTGACAACTTTAAATTGTGGTTGAGAGTTGATACCATCACTTGTCTTAGTCAGCTTCCCTATAAAGCTTATTCAAGTTTTATAGGGCTCATAGTAATATCTGGCTGATTGAAAGTCACATTCTTCTTTTTGTAAATTGATCACATGTCTGATTGAAAACCATAGGTTTTTTTGTAAAATGATCATAATATCATATATCACATATTACTGTTGAGTGCTTGACTGATGGTGTTTTACATATCTGTAGATTCTGAGCATATAAATGTAATCTTCATCAAATTTTGATGTATATGCACATGTGTGTGTGTTAAGTGCTTTCCAGGTATTGTTAAGACTCAAGGGATGTCTGGTGTTCTATCTACCATATTTCGACATTCTGAACCTGGAACAAGCCCTGCGATAAGTTTTGAGGCTCTCCAGGTAATGTTAATTTAGAGCTAGAATCAATTCATATGTGTGGATAGGCTCTCCAGGTATTATTAATTTAGAGCTAGAATCAATTCATATGTGTGGATTGGATAGGTCTATGTTGAATGTAATGTGTTTTAATTTCACTGATGGTGTGCTTTCTTAGAAAAAAAGAAAGAAAAGAAAAAATAAACATATCACTTTTATTTGCAAAATTTTTGATAAAAGAGTTTGCTATGTATATAGATGTGGTAATGATTTGTTCTAATGTTTGGATGGGTTAGAGACCTGCTGAACATGCTAACTTGATAGGTATTATAAAGGATACATTCATTTTAGTTTGTTCAAATAACCTGACTAATAAGATTTGTAAGCTATGTGATATATTAAAATAATGTTGAAGTGTTCGGTGTTGGGTGGCACAGGGAAACCATAGCAAGTACACGACATGTTCGCGCCTTGTTTGGTCCAAGATTTTGGACATCTATGGACCTGGATTGAAGTAACCAAAGTGCTTTTTGGTCCGCATGTAGATGTGGGTTTGAGGTAGTTCTCACTTCCCAACTTCAACCAAAAAGGCCAAGATGGAAAGCTAAATATGACTTAAGCCATTTATACAGAAAGCCCAGTAATGGGGTCACTCATTCAATCACATGGGTCCTATAATTGCAATATCTCACAATTGAAAAGTTCGCATAACCAACTGAACATAATTAAATAAAGCATTATCCCAACTGTTTGGGTTCTTGACCTGTCTAACAAAACCCGACTCCTTTATTTGAGCTTGGACTTGTGGTATAAAGATAAGGCGCTAAGCACGACGTAGGCAGAGTTGAAAGTCCACATTCCTATGTATCATTAGATCAAAGCCAGGATGTGACCCAAAGATATAAACAAACACTCACCATGGCTGAGTAATAAATGAACTACCATTTTCGATGAAATTGTCATTTTAGTTGTAGAAGCCTAAAAAATCATCTTAATTCTCTAAATTTTCATGACCCAAGAATTGGACTCAGTGATTAAGGTGTGGGATGGGAAGGGTTGAACACCAAAGGACCCTCTTGCCACATTAAAGATGAGTCTCTACTTCACTCCCAAGTCCCAATGTTCAAATTCTGTAATATTTTTCAAATAATTGCATTAACAAATATCATGTAATCAATATAAAAAAATGCACAAGTCATGGATACAAAATATTACATAGCAATTACAAACTGTCATAGACGTATAGTCAACGATAAAGAGCCTGTACCTTGGGTCCCAAATCGTGTGAAGAAAAAATAGCTTAAAATGAAACTATGGAAATCATGCTTATTAATTATAGACATACCACATGGAACAACAAAAATAGATTAAGATGAGGGAAGGGAGTGTACCTTTATGCATGCAATCCCTTAAGCCAATGCGGGAATAATAAAAGTGAAAATACCAAAGGACCCAGAGCAGATCTAGCCTACATGGGGTGCTAGGAGGGAAAGACCACAAACTTACCCTTTGGCTTTGTTGCACGAAGTGGTTGCTTTGTCAACCTGAGTTTTTCCCTTGGAAATATCAAAATACTACCATAATCTGAACATAAGTAAATCATCATATTCTTATGCCTAACATGCCAAGATTTATGCAAAGGAGAAAGTAATTAAACCCAACCGAAGTCCTAAATTAACTGGCTTTCATATTTCCTAATCCACAGACCTATGTGACGCTAATCACATGAAACAGCATCTGAAACATGATTAAAATGTCTCACAGATGAAGAATAACATTATGAAAATTAGGTCAAAATAGAGATTAAAATTCCACCACCGAATCATGCATGGTTTCAACTGAGATTAGTTATTAAGCATAGCAGACCATAACCATAGAAAGATAACTAAACAATCATGAAACTGAAATTCATGACCTTACTCCTAAAATATGACAAAACTGATTAAAATCGTTGCAAAAGTTATTAATATATGAAATTTAATCAAAGTTTTATCCAAATACCTCTGAGTTGAGACCTCTCAGAATGTCCTCAAACTCCCAATCCTTCAAAGATATAATAAGAATTTAATTTGACATCTTGGACTTAAACTTCTGGTTCTTGCAGTTCAACCTTCTAAGCATTCTACATTAATTTCGTTCTCTGATGTGGATGACTGGTTTCTGGTGGTTTGGTGGAAATTGTAGGTAAGTTGAATTACTTTCTGGCTGAGGTTGTTAAAGGTTGTGTGGGCCATACAATCTTAAACTGAATAGGACGAGAGAAAAGGTTATTTGGAAGGTTTAGCTGGGGTCTACATTATGGTTTTGGGGTGTAAATCTTCCTTAAATATCCTTCAGTGCTAAACTTGATTGGAGGCAGAATCTAGGAAGTTTTCAGGCCATTCTCAAATCTAAGGAATCGATACCCAGATCGCATAGTGTCAGAAAAGGAAAGTCGGAAGTTGATTGATGCGCAACTCTAGTCTTTTATGTGCTCTTCATGTTCTTTGAATCTAAAATTGTTTTCCTCACATTCAACTTTGAAAATCATATCTTGGCCATCCAACTCTGATTTTTGCAAAGAAATTATCATCGGAAAGCTTATGAAGTCTGCTTTCTTCTAAAATTAATTTGGTGTAGAAAATTCAAGTATTTTTCAAGAAATGTTCGAATTAATGCAAGGTTTGTAGAAAATTATTTTTGATAAATCACTCATATGAATCACAATACTTATAGATTGAGACCAACCACATACCATTCAAAAGCTGTTATAATGTACTTCCTAGTCATCCCTCGTGGTTTTGAACAAAAAATTTCAAAATACTTAAGATTCTATGGTCAAAGTATGGCTATCAAGGACATTTTTTTGTCAGTTTACTTAAAGTGGCCGATATTGTCAAGTCTAATGTTTTAAAAGCTATTTCTAGTCTAGATTAGGCTAAATTAACTTTAAAAAACTCAGTGTCCTTGACTAAACCAAAATGTACATTCAAATTGATTGACATAATGGAAGTTCAATCTTTTTTTTTTTTTTTTTTTTTGATAAGTAATAATAAAATAAAATAGGCGTTCAAGAGGGGAACGCATCCCTTATACAAAAGTGGAACCGGGGTCTAAGGTCCCAAAGAATCCAAAAAAATGATTAAATCATCGGAAGAGGAAAATGACTTCCTCTTCACGTAATTGAAAATAGAGCAGATGATGTGAAGTTTCAGCGTCGCCGAGGATGACTCTTTCCCTCAAACATTCTACTATTCCTCTCTTTCCATATGCACCACCAGACACAATGTGGTACAATTCTCTAGTAATCGGGGACACCACTTCTCACTCGGCACCCTCTCCAAGCATGAATTAAATCCTTAGAATGACGAGGCATGACCCAACACATACTAAACTAACCAAAAATAAGATTCCAACAATCGCTTGTCACAGGACAATGCATGAGAATATGATCAACTGACTCACCATCTTGTTTGCATAGGCAACACCAGTTAACAAAGCAGTTACCCATTTTCCTTAAATTATCAATCGTCAGGATCTTACCCCATACAGCGATCCATACAAAGAATGCCACCCTAGTTGGAACCATAGTACGCCAAATGGTCTTCCATGGGAAATCAACGATATTAAAATTAGATAGACATAAAAATAAGGATTGAACTTCGAAGCGACCATGGGCAGAGGGAATCCACGTCAAATCGTCACTACCTCTGCCAACTGCCTCTGTCGATATGGTAAATCCAAAAAAACACATACCTCGTCCAACTCCCAATCCCGAAAAGAATGTCGAAAGTGCACATCCCCCGTAATCCCACTATTATCAAGCCGATAACAGTCAGCTACGTAGGCATGTCTATCAATTGAAATACTGTATAATCTGGGAAATGAACGAGATAAAGGATGGTCTCCACACCAAAGATCCTCCCAAAAACGAACACGTCTACCGTTAATATTTTTATTTTAATCATCAAGAATTCAAAGGTAAGAGTTACATCTTACAGCCTATTCAAATATGGGTTGTCTAAAGTGTTATTTTGATTTGTTGAACCTATGCGCTTTCTCTCAGATAAAGGCAATTCCCTGTATGAGGCAAATTATGTCACTTAAGTAATAACTATTGTAGGCAAAGAAATCCACAAGTGAGCCGCTTGAACTAACTAATCTTCACTCTCACATATGCTTTATGTACTTATTTGTGCACATGGAAAACTTCGTCAATTAAGCCTTAGTTTTCAGATCTTGGTCATTGGTGGGGCTAAGGTTGTGAAATAAAATAAAAATTATAAAAAGAGCTTGTGCCTGGCTTTGACAATGGTCTTTCTTCTCAGTCACTTGAAGTCTGCCGAAGCCTGACGAGCCAGTCATGACAAGCATTTTATTGAGACCTTAGCCAGGAAAATTACCAGGAAGTTTGATGGAGATGATTAAAATGCTGCCAATTTAACATCTCAAAAACTTGAATTGCTTTGTAGTTTGCAAAGTTTTATTATTTTTATTATTTTTTCTAGGATTTTGTGCCCAAATCTGTCTTCTCTCAGTGAAATGGACAGTTTGGCAAGATTTTTTTGAAAGCATCCTTTAATGTTATTTTATCGGTTGTTATACTTAGTGTAATGCGTGTCTGGTTGCATGTATATGTAATATATTTTATTTCTCTCTATCAGTTACTGCCTTCCGTTTGTTTGTTTGTTTGTTTGTTTGATAAGTACCTTCCGTTGTTTTTTGATGTGATTTTCTTTAAAAATTGTAATACTTGTTGCTCATCCTTTGTGTAAGAAAGATTATATTAAGATATTCTTTATACACACTTGAAAAAATTTGTTCTATGAAAAAAATAAAAAAATGATTGCAACATTCAGTATGAAGTACCACTAATATTGTCAGTTTGTAGGGGCTTCTGGATTCGGCATTGCTGGGCTTTTGGTTTGAGAAAGTTCTTTTCAGGTGTGATTGGATATATGACATATAAAATAGAATAGGACGTTAGGAACTTTGACTTGGTTTTAATTTGTCAATGCAATCAATCATATAAGATCCATTTATAAAATGTTTCTTCGATCTAAAAGCCCCACACACAGACCCAGGTCTGCAGCAAATTATGCCTCTTGATCATCTTCTTTTTCTAATGTGGTGGTTAGGCATATACATGATTACTGTTGACTGCAGTCCTTTGTCTTAAGGGAAGTGGTAATTGAGCTAATATTAACTTACGGTGCATTTGATTTGATTGATGTTTCTTCCACTGATATGCTCTTTAACTTGTATTCTTTTGCACAAGACTGGCTTTCATGTTAACTTCCTCTATTTCTCAGTGGAACATAATCTACATAATGTATGTTCCACTTAATATTAAACTTTTATGGATTTAAAAGGATGTTATACTAAAAATAGCTTGTTGCAGGCACTTAGAGCTGTGTCGCACAATTACCCAAGTATAATGGATGTGTGTTGGGAACAAGTTTCCAATATTGTTTATGGATTTTTGAGGCTTACTTCTCCTGAAGTCCCTACAAGGCCTTGGAAGGGTCATGTCGGAAACACTGTTGGGTCAATGGGGGAGAAAGTCATTACAGCTGCAGTCAAGGTGAGATGCCCCCTGCCTCGTTTGGTTTCTTTTTTTGTCTTTTCCTTTTATTTTTCCTTTCTGATTGGGGTGTAACCACTTTGTTTGTGAATGGATACTGCAACCAAGATTGAATGTAGCATCTACCATTGAGTGTTTACAGGAATTCAAAATTTGTTTATGTAAACTTTTTCTTCTCTCTACCAGGCTTGAAACATTGATCTGGGGCTTGGGAGTTATTGTTATGTAATTTATATTATAGTCATTTTCTATATTACTGAAATGGAATTATTCTTATGAAATAATTTCAGAATTCAGATTATGTTTTCATAACTGTTAGAATGAACAAATAATCATTTAAAGGACTCATGGGGTCCGTCAGGAATGGAAAGCCTTTCTATATTGTTGGCTATTTCTGGATCAAAATATGGATATATTTCATTCTCCTTTTGGCAACCAGCCCATCTTTCTCTCTAATGGAAAGTCTTTCTGTAATGTAGGTTAGGGTCAAAATATGGATATATCCATTCTCCTTCTGGCAACCGATTCATCTTTCTCTAGATGGGCCCATAAGATAAAATTACGCTCCTAAAATTCCACTGTTCTATGTGTCGTAGCCAGAAATCGTGTGGTTCCTTTACAGTTGCATTTATAAACATAAATATATTTTTTGATAAGTAAAATGTATTAGAAAGCGTTATTGCGTGGAATGGTGTATGTAGTCACCCTAGTTCGGATTGTGAGGCTTCAAGATAAAATAATGCTCCATGAAGCTACATTGGATTGGATTTTTTGTACTTTAGTGCTGTAAATTGATGTATAAAGTATGAACAATTGACATGTAAGGAAGCTCACGATTCTTGGAAGAACAAATACGTGTTCCTTCAATTGTTTGTTAACGGATTCAGTTGAAGTCATTTGCAACCTGTCGATTGTAAAGTAAAAATATAATAACAAATTGATATAGCCAACGTTGTTCAGAGCCAACGATTAGTTATGCTCCTTCCTTAAGGGAGTAGGAGATATGACCTGAGTTGAACAGCTGGTAGTATTTGAATTATCCCATACATATTGATATTTAATTTGAAAAAGGCATTTGGGGGTAGAACAATTCTGTCAGTTAATTTTTGTTTACTCAAGATTCATTCTTTAGTATGACATATTTGTTATTTCATTGCCCTACATTACTTTGCTTTTACAGGATTAACTGAATGCATTGACCAAACTGTTATACTTCATTATTGTTTCATTATGAATATCTTCTTTCGTCTTAGTCGGATATATAATTAGTTTTGTGTTGAAAAACTTCCTGTCCTGGTATCTGGGATTAAAGGAATATAGTTCATTCACGAAAGGTGATAATCATAAATCTCTCTTAGTTGCATTTAAACAAGTACATGTTTACCAAGTTGACTTTGGGTGGTTCTCCACTTCTGCAGTTTTTCTCTTGGTGAAGAATATTTATGTCCATTTATTTGAGTAGCTTGTTTGATTGGTGACTTTGTGCACTTGGAATCTGTTTCATTGTTGATGTCATGCACTTTCATTGTTGATGTCATGCACTTGGAATCTGTTTCATTGTTTCATTGTTGATGTCATGCACTTTCTTTGTGCACTTGGAATCTGTTTCATTGTTTCTTTGTATAATGCATTGACCAAATGTTAACTTATTATGCAGGTTTTGGATGAATGTCTTCGTGCTATATCTGGATTTAAAGGGACCGAAGATATTTTAGATGATAAATTACTTGATACCCCCTTTACATCTGATGACACTAGGACCAAGAAAATTTCATCAGCTCCATCTTATGGATCAGAGAGCCCAGCAGTCATTAAGGACAAACCACAAACATGTCAATCAGGGAGCGAGCAGTGGTGTGAGGCAATTGAGAAGCATTTGCCTCTGATTCTGTGGCATTCTTCTGCGATGGTTGGTTACAACAATTGGCCTTTAATAATGCCTTATTTCATGAAAAGAAATAAATTCATTCTGTTTCATTCTCTACACTTCTATGGGTAGATAACTTCTCTGCTATGGGTCACTGTTCTACTATATCCCATACTCTTTTCATGAATATACTAAGGTATTTACATAGAGTACGCCAATTGACCTTTATTAGTGTCTTATTTCATGTTACATTCTCTAAGTTTCTATGGCTAGATAGCTTCACTGCTACTGGTCACTATTTACTATATGTCATACTGTTTTCATACACATACTAAGGCATTAACATAGAGTTTTTAAATATACATACATATATATTTATATTCATTGTAATGCTGGCTTATTTTAAGCAATAAGTACACAGTCTAAGTGAATATATCAATACTTAGATATTCCGTGTCTTCCTATTTTAGTAATTTATTTTAAAAATATGCTCACCAGGTTCTTCTTTATTTTATTGTTATACTTTTAATTTTCCCCCTTACTCAGCCCCACTAAAGCTTCCATTCTTCATGAATGAATTTGAACTTCAGTCTTTAGGTTTATTTAATTAAAAATTAAGATTTTAGTTTAAAGTCGTTTCCATTTTATATTATGGTGTTCTTCAAGTTGGAGTTTATCTGTTCCTTTTCTTTTACTTAATCCTTTCTGTATTTTTGGCATTCTTATATAGATTATTGAATGCACTGCCATCCTTTCCGAGTAGGGTCAAGGTTAGAAAAACCGTGATCATTTTCACAATTTGAGTTTCATGTGGTGGGTTATTTTGTTTCTGCCTCATACTTTTAATCCACCTTCATGTCTCTGTTAAATAGTTCTTTAGGCTCAAATTGTTTCTCAAAACTGATTAAAAAATTGTGCATCTTACTTGTATAGTTTGGTATAGTGCTTAGCTGGATCACTCATTTACATTTATTGGTTGCGTCTTGCATTGGATGTGAATCTTCTGTTGACAAATAACCTTTGAAATGTTTTGAAACATAAAGATAGTCAAGTGCTTTTTACAATGGTGCGGAAGAATTTTGTTTGCTTACCTTTATGTGCTGTTCTAATACCTACCGTCACTTTTTTCTGAAGGTGAGGTCTGCCTCAGTCACTTGTTTCGCAGGAATTACTTCTTCTGTTTTCTCTTCTCTCCCAAATGACAAACAAGAGTTCATTTTTACTTCTTCTGTAAGTCCTGCAGTGGCATATACTTAAATCTATGATTGCTTTCTGTGTGATGGTAAACTATAGAAATATTTCTTTCTTCTTTATTTATGCATTGCGCGTGCAAACTCTTTGTAGATCAGAGCTGCTCTTAATGATGAGGTGCCTTCAGTTAGGTCAGCTGCTTGTCGTGCCATTGGTGTAATCACATTTTTTCCACAAATTTCAGAGAGGTGATTCTGACATGTTGCTGACTCTTAAAAGTTTTTATTGACTTTCTTAATCTGTGGACAGAAGATTACATATAATTTTATTCATGTAGTGCAGAGATCCTTGAAAAGTTTATCCATGCTGCTGAGATTAACACCCGTGATCCTTTGATCTCGGTAATCTTTCTATTTGGAATTATTTTTCACTTACTGTTGGAAGAAACACAGAGAGAATTTTGAAGAAGAGAAGAGTATTCTGTAAATTCATTACATCACTATTGATACAGCTCTAGGTATATATAGATACAAAGAAACTATAAAAGGAAGGAATGTGAGTGTGTGACGACTAATAATGCATGTGTGACAGCTCATACTATACTGCACAACACTTACATTATGGATTTTTATATTTAGTAGGTAAAACATTTTCTATTAATAATTTCAGGTGCGAATTACGGCCTCCTGGGCTTTGGCAAATGCATGTGATTCTCTCAGGCATTGTATTAATGCTTTTTCCTCTAAAAGGTTTTCTATAGGTGGGCTTAAGCTTTGTTTGATTGATTTTTTATTTATTTATTTTTATCTTTTCATTTTTGTTGTTTAATTTTATTCATTTTTCCTCTCTTTAACATGATAGATTCAAAGGCAAGCTCTCGATTGACTACATTATTATTTGAGTGTGGTTTGCGTCTGACTAAGGACAGCGACAAGGTAAACATGTTTAGACTGCAGTAATTCATTTATCAGTTTTCCTCATATATATTATACCGGAATGGTTGATGAATTAGTACTTGGTTTTGCCATCTCTCTCATATGCTAATGCAAGAAGTAATTTCCGTTCTTAACTCCCTTTGTGTTAAAGAATGTAGTTTCATGAGTGAATGTCAGATTGTCAGTATGGCATTCTCACAGGTTTATGGTTTTATAAAATGTTATATTTATCAATTCAATCAATTTTAGAGGAATGCTAAGACACTTTTTCCTGGTTACCAGGAAATATGCTGATAAAACCGCAGATAACTTTTACTTATTTATTATACTGCATCTTTCTTGTCACCCTGTTAGATGCCTGAACAAAGAAACATTACTTAAAAGTCTGTTTCCCACTCCACTTGTTGCAAGTCCTAAATTGTACCCTGTGAAATTGTTGCTTTCTTTTGAGGCTTCCCGTGCGGGGAGGACAAAAACAAAAGTAACACACAGGGCATAAATGAACTGAAGAATGGATTTCATACTCAGTTGCCCTCTTACTCAGTGTGCACTGATCTCCAGGTCCCGTTCCTCGTACTGTTTCAAAGAACCATTTTGGAGAAAATTTAACAAGGGATTTTAGTGTTGAATTTCATCCCTAAATTGGTTGGTGGCAAAGAGAAAATTTGCAGCCTGTTTAATGTGCTGCAATGCTCAGTTGGGATTAGGCAGAGTAGTGGAATATGGTGATGTCCTTTGCTGATTTTTTTGTAACAGCTAAGAGTTGTACAACTTAGCACATTCCCTTTGAAGTGGAGTGCTGCGCCAACCCTCAAACTGTAGGTCTGCTTCTAATTCCAAATTTTTTAAGGAATTATGAAGTTTGAATAAATGGTATTAAGTCACACCTGGCACATCCATGAACATTGCACCACATAATAAGACCAACAACGAATGTTCTCAGATAGAGCGAAACAATATCATGATTTGTCTCTAGATAACAAAAAATGGGATATTTAAGCATCTTTTGGAGATAAACCATGGAAAAAGATTTCCCACACTTCTTCTTTCTATCTCTTATATTTCCCTCACCACTAATTATATCATTGTTTTCCTTTAAATCCTCTTGCTTTAACACTTTATATTTCTTACCATGACTAATCACCTTTTCCTTTTACTTCTTGAATCCTTCGACTTCAAATGTTTCAATTTTATTCCATTGGTCCATTACCAACCATTTTTCCTATTTCTTTTAAATTAATATTCTATTCTCCACATTTCCATTTTTTTTTTCTTTTCATATTTCTCTTTATTTATAAATTCCCTTAAAACACATATTAGATTACTCAAACCCACATGTTGAAATCTGTTGGAAAACATATCTATAAGTTGACTCGATAATTGTGGCAGATTTATTGGGTCTTCGTTATAGGCTAATGTTTAGTCTTTTGTTTAGGGATTTGATTTTTATTCTCTTTCCATATTTGTAATTTTTCTCTTGTATATAATGATAGTCAAGCTCTCAAATTGAGTACGCCAATTTTATCCAATTAGTTTTTGGTATTAGAACCACCTATCATATAATTCAATTTGGTATCAGAGCCACCGCCGGAGATGGCGGCATAAGCCTCATCTCTAGCGGCTGCCCATCATCATCC